>OX638388.1:21315440-21527940 GCA_951813805.1 Limnephilus auricula | reverse complement strand
ACCAACAAATTATTCTTACATGTTCCCGCCAATAAACATTGAAACCCTGTTAATTTGTTCGTCAGAACTTCAGTCCCGGTTTTAACCGTTTTTAGGAATAAAATGATCGTATTTTAGAATAACATTTTTCTCCGTGTATGAAGCTAATTTTTGCAGTACATTTTTTTACTGGGTTGTAGGTAGTCTGCGTAGGATTGAACAACATTAATTTTGCCTGATTATAAGAACAAAATGAGAGTTCACAATCTATCGGCAATTTAGCATTAGAAGACAATTTTGTAGTCTAATTACGGTTTCATACCGTTATGGTACAATAGAATATCCTACAAAAATAATTTGCTCACTATTAATCCAGCACTTATCTGCAATACTACACCAGAAAGATTTGAACCAAAAATTACAATACATGAATACCCTTTTTTAATTTTTCAATGTGTTTTTATCCGAGAAATTTTTATTGGATTTAACGTAGTGATTTTTGTTGCTGATTGTTTTCAGTAATCTTCCAATAATTATTTTCTGTATATCGTTTCCGTTTCTGGGTATCTCATAAATAAAGTTTTTTTTTCATTTTCCTAATCAAGTAATGGTTCACTTAAATAGTTATCACTTAATATCGCGAAATAAATATTTTGGACACATGGGGCATTTCGACAGGAAATGCTCATGAAAGCACTGCTTTATTTGAAAGTAATCCGTGTAAGAAGTTAAGTAGCTCTTCTTGTTTGCTTAATTAAATAAACACCCCTACTTAAATTTTGAATACTTACCTTTCCATTTAGATATTTATTATTGAAACAATTTTAAGTAATAAAATCCATTACGGATTGAATATTCCATGAAATCATTACACATTGATAAGTAATCCCATCAATTTCTGCCATGGCCATTATTGCGTAGTGTAAAATCTCAAAAATTCTTGTAGCTGATATAAAAATAAAATGCAAAATATACAGAACTATCACTGCTATCTTCAGTCGCCTATCATCAAGATAAGTAAATCATGAAAAACATATCGTCGACTATTATTTCACCACTAATGTTAGACCTTTATCGCACCAGATCCATTAAGGGCCCGACAGATGGAGCTCCTGATCCCTGTGTGCTCTGATCTTTATAATCAATTAGGTTTTTAGCTGGAAAGCTGTACGCACTCCTTAACTAACTGTGCCACGTCACTTCAAGACACTAGAAATCTGGGTTCAAAAGCATCGAGGTGGTTTTTGCGGAAATGTGGAAATGGATGGAAAAGCCATGAGGAGGTCGTACGAGAAGTAGTCAAGTGGATAGTTATGTTGTCGGTTATGAGAGTCAAGAGAATAAGTACCTTTAGAGGGTTCTGCCACTGAACGGAAAAACCCACCATGAGTGATTTATACCAATAGATTTCTAAGAAATTTGTTGTCGCCAATAAAATTCTAAGCATCAGAAAGGCCACTGAAATAGTTATTTTGTTCATAAAAGATATGTTTTACTTGAAAATGTTTAATCATTTTCACAGAAGTATAGGAAAAATGAGCTTACTTCGGGTATACGGACACGCCCACAACACAAATGAATTTTTATTATTAAACGTTTTGTTCCACAATATAACTTTTTGAAATTGGGTTACTTCATTGGGCTACTTACTCATCGGGTAAAAACATGCTTAAATAAAAAAAAATGATTCATGTTATTATCCTGACGAAGAAACCATCGGTTTTGAAACATGTAGATATTTTAACAAAATAATTTGTTTCATTTAAAAAAAATCGTTTTAAATACCTTTTGGAAAAAAACTTTTTTTACAAAGTCGTGACTGATGGATAATAAACAACAAATATGGAATTTTCTGGCCCACAATCCTTTGATGCTTTACCGTATTTTGATTGAATCAAAAGTTTTAATTTTACTTGGAAGAGTTGTTGGTCAATATATTATACTTTCGCCAACGCAGCAACAGAATTCGGGGCTAAAAGCTACACATAAATAATATCACAATACTTACAGAGTGGGTCGGGCTCTGAGCGTATTCCATGCACACTCTGCCTTCTTTAGAGTAACACTTAAAGCCAGTAACATAAAAGTTGTGAGGAAACATTATGAAAGTTCGTCCAGAATGATTCCGAGCTAATGTAACCCGTTATTTATTGAAAATATCGTGGGCTTTAAAATAAATATATTAATTTGTAAAAGAGAATTTGGTTTTGTAGTGATGTTTGCTGTTATAATATAATATTTGCTATTGCCTACACTCTCTCTACGTGCTAACAGTGTACTGTTGACATCAAATTGGATTAGTTTAATGATATTTTACATTTTTAGCTGATATTTTTGGAAATTATGGAAGTTTTTTGGATTCTTTTTGCACATTTTTAGCTGATATTATTGGAAATTATGGAAGATTTCGAATTTTTTTTTTTGTATTTTTAGGATATTTTGTTGGATGAATTTGTTCTACTATTATTTTTGTTTGTTTAATGTTTTACTAAAGGCCATATGAATATGAACATAATTCAAAAATAACTAAGGAATAATACAAAAACAAAAAATAATGAAATTTATTGAAATTAATGGATTTAAAAAAAATATTGACATTATGGAAAGTTCTGGATTTTTTTTGGAATTTTTAGGATATTTTGTTGGAGAATTTGTTCTACTATTATTTTTGTTTGTTTAATGTTTTACTAAAGGTCAAATAAATATGTAGATAATTCAAAAATAATTAAGTAATACAAAAACAAAAATTAATGAAATTTATTGAAATTATTGGATGGACTCAATTGTGGTGGACACGCGATAGAACACATAATATTTTTTATCTGCAGCATTGATGGTATTGTACATCAATGATTTGTAATTATTTAATTCATTGTTGTAATGCTGCTATTATTTATATATATATTTATTTCTATATATTTATTTATATATATATATAATATTGTTGAACTGAAGTAAAAGTCGGTAAAAATTACCATTGCGAAAAATAATATTTGACAATGATAAAAAGTGAATATTCATTCAATTTTGTGCATTCAATGTGTGCTGGAAGTGTTCAACACCTACTATAATTTAAGCGCAAGCAAATTGTTCCGTTGTAGGTATTTGTTAAAGGGAATTAGGTCAAACAGCTTAATTTCAAAACACTCAGTCGGTCTATGAAGATCTCAGATAGCCCGAGCCGGAGAGGCTCCCCCGACCCGGGGTCTCTCGCCATATTCAGATTACATGTGGAAATGTCGAACATAATAATTGAGCAAATAAATTGGCCTGCCCCGTGATGTGTTCTAAAAGCGGGAGGGAGGGGGGAGGGGTTGCCAACAGTTAGTGACACGCAGCGATAAGAGATAAGAGGCCGAAATTCTTCCGAGGCACAATTACAGCCACACTTGTACCCTCATTAATACGCGCAGGGCCACAAAGCCCCGGAGAGCGAGTGTGGTTCAACGTTCTACCCGCCCGCGTACTCGCGCAAACCACGCACCCAACTTCAAAATCTATTCAACATTTCCCCGGCCACCAAGTCGAGTTACAACTCATTTACTCTTCATTGCATCTATTAGGAATGTACCCAATTAGACTCCATTGTGAGGTGGTTGCTTAATTCCAGTACCTACCTTATTTAAATACGAGATCGTGTGAGAGATACACAGAAACACGGAATACTTGGCCGGCTAGTAGTTGGCCTGGCGCTAGATATGGGAGATGGTGATGGGCCGTTTCGGTTCTAATGAAGATATACATGTGCACTAAAGCTATACAGCTACGTTTGATGTGCCTAAATAACGCTTTCGGTGTTACTTCATTACTCGAATATAAACTTAATTGAGTTCAGGCTCCACAATGTTGTTGTTGGTTTTGCTCAGATTTCGGCCATGTCGTTTAACTGACAATGATCGTTATTTATGTCGAACAGACTGTAGCATTGAGTTAATGGGCTTAATGTTAAACATCCAATGAATTGTGAGCCTTTTCACTTATTTCCATTCATTTTACCAAATGTATTGTCTTTATCCGTAACATATATTCACAGAAGATTTTACATGTTTTCATTAACAATTTTTGCGAAATCAGTGTCAAGGTTTCAAATAAAGCAACAAAAAAAATATTTGCGATGATTAAATATTGACACGCATAAAAAATTGTGTTTTCCAAAAACGTAGAATATTGCCACCAAAACATAGTACTTTAAAATATAATCTAGATTACTTGAAAAAGTTTTTATTTTTAATTAAAAAATATACCAAAATTCAAGGTGTATGAAAATGCGTCACAAAAAGCTTTTTAAAAATTCAACCAGATTATTACTAACTTTTTAAACGTTATATTAATGGCAGGATTTAATTTAGTAAATAGTAATTATCTGAAATCCGAATTATATAATTCACTTTTGCATACTTTTGAATAGCTAACTTAGTATGGTCAGCAGATTTTGCAAATTAGGCACTGTTTTGTTGAGTAAATGGTTGAGGATCTTATTGAGAACACTTTCATTAATATTTTGTAATGAAGATTTATTCACGACTTGACATGGACCAGACTGGATCAGACTTAGACACAGATAGAGCGTACACCATAGACATAATGATCACAAGTACTTTCCACTAGTGATGTGACCTACTTTACAATAGTGATGTGACAGGCACCATTTTAAAAGTATACTGAATAATCCATCCCCTTCCAATAATTTTAGTGGTCCTGTTTAAAAACCACAAATGCCTCGCTTAAACAGCATCACATTACCCTGAACTGCAAAGAGTAACGTATAAACATTCTTGTATCCCGGCTATCGTATAGGTGATATTCCATTCCAGTGGCCAACCAAAGTAAACTACCACAGTGGTTATTCAAGTCCGGGTACCTCCACCACCAACCCTCAGCCCTTAGCCCAGCAGCGCGCCAGCCTTCCAGCGGATGTTTCATGAATATTCGCGAGTGTTTATTGCCATACAAGCTTTTAATCTTGTTCCCGCTTTCATCACGTGGGATTTTTCTATTTGCGAGGACGAAATCAGGCAGGGGGGCCAAATTGCTCGTCTCCCGAATCATCAAAAGGATTTTTATCGCTCTCGCTGTGCGAACGAATCAGAGCGAAATAACGAATACGAGGCGAACGGGATTGAACAGGATAAAAAGTAGTGAATAATAAATCGCATTTAACTGATTCGCCAGCAGAAATTTTAATAAACAGCTAAAACCCCTTTATTATACCGGTATTCTTCTGTTGATTTAAATCATGGCAATAGCGTGCATTTATTTCAGTGGATTTGGCACGTAGCAAGAATCTTTAAAAAAGGTGATAAACAAATAACATAATAACGGTCCTAGTTGCTACCGTTATCTTTTATTTTTCTGTTTCTTGTTCATTTTCATAATTTCATTTTTAGATTATTATTGTTATCTTCTTCTTCAGTGATAAATAACATTTATTTAAAAATAACATGTGTGTTACGCATACATCCATGACTTATTTATTTAAAAAAAATTGTAGTAGTCGAACGATTTAAGAACGTAATATTTTGATTAATGAAGATAATATTAGCGAAAGTCAATCGAAAATCCGAAACAGAAAAATCAGAAAAAGATACGGATACATCTGGGACTCGAACCCAGGACCTCTGGCAATCCGGGCCAATATCCGTATCTATTTCTGATTTTTCTGTTTCGGATTTTTGATTGACTGTCGCTAATATTATCTTCATTAATTAAAATATTATAATTTGAGGTAACTCATTAAGTTAAAAAGTAAAAAAAAATAATTTAAAAACGTCCTATAACTGCAGTTATTTTTAAATTAGGGTCTTTGTAAGAATTTGAAAAATGCGGATTATTCTTTGGTTTATTTTTATAATATCGCGCATCGTTTCGGTTAATTACAGAAAGATGTAAACGGTACTTAAATTTTATTGTAAAATAGTAATTTTTCCATCTATTAATTTGTGCTTTCTAAATCATGGCTCGTGACGACTCGAGAAAGACGGAGAATTAGTTAAAGATTAATTTATAATAATTTTAATGACAGACCACTACTATTATTATATCACTATATTAAAGTGTTTAGTTTATTATATATAAATGAAGATTATAAAGCTAGTGTATCTCAGTTAATTAAGTATCAAAAATAAATCATTGTTGCCGTAGAAAAAAAACAATTTTTAAACATGCATAAGATACCAAGATAAAACAAAAAAAAAAAGTGCCAACAAATCAAACGCATCGATGCTTTTATTGGTTTAGAATATTTCACAAAAGTCAACCTCATCGCAAGGTTTATTTAAAGCGACGGATATTTCAAATTGCATCGACTGTTTGGACTGCACCCAAAATAACAAGAACAGTGCGCTGTCCACTGTAGCGAGCTCATGCCAAACCATCTCAATTCAGGCCGGGTCACGGAATACTGATTTAAATCGGCCTTTTAAATAAAAAAATACCAAAACATAAAAAAAAAAAATATTTTTATTTTCACACAAATGATAAACAAGAGGTTACTACACAAAAATGGTTATTTATCTGCCGTGTAAAATAAGTTTATTAATTTTAAAATATAATTATTTTATTACTTAATAAACAATTAGACTTATCGAATAGCCCCATTTTTAAAATATTCCCGTTACCCCCGCCCACTTTCACTCCTCCCTCTTAGCTACCTCCCCCATCGTCCCCACCTAAGTTGATGTTCTCTCTCTCTCTTATAATTTTCTTTTAAATGCCATGTATATCTGTATTATGTTTAGTATATTTTTATTCATCCCTGAGAAAGGTTCAGGTTGAACCGAAACTAGTTGGATTAAAAATTTATAAAGTGGAATTAAAAAAATATATTATTGTGTTTATTATAACTAAGTATTCCCACAAAGTGTTTGCTACAAGTGAAAAATTAATTATTTTATTATTCATATTCCCGTTATTTTTTAAGATAATGTCTCCGAAAATTATGAAATCACATCTGGTTCTGTCAGTCAACATGTTATGAATAAATATGAAAAAAAATCCCAGTTTTTATATTAACAAATCAAATAACTCGGCAGATTTTTGCACATTTAAAAAAAAGTGGTTGGGTTTTATAAAATATTTTCACAGTATTCACTTATTATTCTTTACATTTTTTTTTCTATATTAGCGCGCTCCCTTTATCATTCGTATTTAAATATTCCCCTTTCGAACCATCTTAACTATATATATATATTTTTTTTAAGAGGTCTATTTGACTCAGTGCCCCGGCCTGACTTGAGCGGTTTTATCTCACGCCGGTGGAGCTACATCCGGCCGGAATTAATACCGCGTTTCCCCGCTTAGCGGAAGCGCTGGGCACTAGATACTAGTCACATCAAATTACGTTCTTTTTTGAGATCGCTAATAAAGGACAATTAACTTAATTATATTATAAAGGATAAATTTTAGGCCATGAAATGTTAAATATAAAAAGAAAATCTGAGAGACATTGTTAAATTACTATCAATTGTAAATTATTTTATAATAAACAATAAATTGCTACCCTGGTCTGACTGAAAGTTTATCATCTCGCATTGGAATCAAGTTTTATACTTCAAAATCTAAAATTTTCGTTCAAAATTTACAATCCTTAGGTTCTTGTTTATAATCGATTCAAAAACCATTTTCGTTTTACCAAAACAATTTTACAAAATACAATTTGTAACTTGGAGCTGAAAATGTTTAATTCCAGACACTACGTCAATCATGGGGTTACAACGGTTTCGAAGGTTAGGAAATCATTATATTTTCTCAATTTTTTTTTAATACAATAAATAAATAACATTATTTAAAATTTTAAGCATATTAAAGTGCAACCATTAAACAAAGTTCACAAAATTTTGAAAAATTCTGCTGTTGAGATCCGGTTTCCGAAGACCCATTAAAAATGCGATGATAGCTTTATCTAAAATTGGAAAACAGAACTTTTTCTGTAAGTCAGTTAAACGAAGGATTTAAAAAAAATAAATTCCAAGGTTTTACGAATCTATACACACTGATAATTGTACACAAAATTATACCGCTTTGCATACAACTTTGCCAAAAAAATTTTTTTTTTTCAATTCTTCGTTCAAGCACAAGCTACTTATGCCAGAAAAAAATGAGTATTAAAATTTCACTTGAAGCTATCATGCGGTATCCCGAGCGGTAAGACTCTCGACTCCTAATCCGAAGGTTCGAACCCGGAGTGCGCAAAAAAAATTATTCGATTAATTTGTGTTTTTTCACAATTAATTAATTAAAAATAATATTTAGCATATTTGCGGCACGTTCCAAAGTGGAAGATACCCTCAGAATCGCCCTGATGTAATACCATTATTCAGAATTGAAACTTAGCTTGAAATGGCTTTAGCCGTGTTTGGTGACCAGATCTGAATAGGTACTTCTCCCCCTTCCTCTTGCCCGTCTCCTGCCCCTCCCTACTACCTTCAGCCTCACAACATACCCCAATTGGGGATGCCATAGTCTTACTGGCTCAATCTTGTGCGGTATTCATATAAAGATTACTTTACTGTACCATTAAACAAATGTACAAAGAAAAACGTGTAAAAATCCTGTAAAAAACTGTTCCTACCTACAGTACGCACCTAATCTAATTACCCAAGAGAACACCTACTCATTCTGACACGCAATATTAGTGTACATACCTACGTTTTAAAAAAAATAGTTGTGTCTGCCAACAATTTATTAAAATAAAAGTTTTTCAAATAACATTTTCCCTCCGCAAATCGCTGTGCTCTTAGTACATATTCAGCGGTACTACAGCATCTTTATGTGGTTTTTCACAATAACGCTTTTTTTGCTTATTTTCACAAATAAGCAAAAAAGTAATTTTATCAAACTTAATTTTATTGCAGTAAAAAAATCTGAAAAAAAACTTTTTTAATGTGCGGGTAAGTACTCTTGCATAATTTTTTACTAATAATAATAACATAACATTAATATATAGTGCAGTTTTGTGTGGTTTCACTTCAAACTAACTACATCACGCCGTTTCCCCGCAGGGGTAGGCAGAGAGGACGGACCGCCAAACAACTCGGTCTTGGCACACGCTAACTAAAATAAAATTAAAAATAATCCTTTAGTGCTCCTTACAAAATATTAATAAAATGTATAATTAATATACAAAATATTAATAAAAATTCATTTTTAATAAAAGTCCATTACAATATAGAAATAACGAATGTACGGTATACATAAAACAAAACAAAAGCAGAGAACCAAATTTAACAATAACAGTGCTGTTGTTATGGCACAGGACAACAATAATATACAAAAACGGTGTAGGATAAAGCAAGAAATGTAAAACTATATAAATAAATACCAAAGTGAACGGTTCCTATTCAAATGTTCCTGTTCAATGTTAGTTTTTGCAAATCTGTTTGCATTATTTAATAACTCATTAGTTCATGATCATTTTATTATACACAGGAACTTTCGTTTGAGAATTTTTTTCATTAACTAAACAACAAGTTCTTGCTTATGTAATCGAAAATTCCCAAATCTCCCCTAACTGAAAATCCACTTTCACAGTGGCGTTCAGGCGATTAAATTTCGTATGAGTTATTTGTCGTTATTTACATTCACGAAAATGTTAACTAAATAATAGGCGCCATATCAGTTTTTCCGAAACCATCACTGTACGCTACTGCAAAATTAAAAACAAGTAGCTTGCCTTGTTTTAAAAATGTTTTATTAAAACACCCTTTTAAAGTATTCAGATCTGGCAATTCAAATAATATTACAGAAAAGTGTAATCAGCGTTAGGGGGTTTTCCACCCAAATGTAATGAAAATTCTGCCTGCTAAAATGAACTGTATATAAACATTTTAAGGGATGTTCTTAAATTTTGAGATTGTGTGAAATTCTCATACTAATTGTATATAATGTATATTGTAATTTTTAAAAAATAGCTAGTGCCGACCAAAAATGAAATTAATGACAAAGATATAATAATTGTAGGATTTACGAAGCTGTAAGTATTTAAAAAAAAATATATATATATGCATCAGGATTTCAAAAATAGAAATTTTCCTTTTGAACCGCCCCGCTCGCCCTAACTCTTAGAATCCTTTTTTATGAGAATACCTCAAAAGAATCCCAACTGCTCCCGTCTGGAGCCAGTGAGACTATGGCATCCCCAATTGGGGTATCTTGTGAGGCTGAAGATAAGTTGGGATGGGAAGGAGAGTCGGAAGAGGAAAGTGGTGAAGTACCTGGCTATTCAGATCTTGTCACTAAACACGGATATAGCCATTATTAAGCAACGTTTCAATTCTGAATGGTGGTCTTACACCAGAGCGATACTGAGAGTATCTTCCACTCTGCAACGTGCCGCAAATATACTAAATATTATTTTAAAATTATTAATTGTGAAAAACCACAAATTAATCAAATAAAATTTATTTGCGCACGCCGGGTTCGAACCCGCGACCTTTGGAATGGGAGTACAAAGCCTTACTCTGATAAGCCTTTAAGAAACCGCTACTCTACTGTGTGTGTGTGTGGGCTATTATATGTACATGCGTCGGCTATTCGCGAGTTGCTCGCGAAAGCGTAATGGTAAATACATACTGGGTCCACATACGTACGTATCGCTACGCCTAACAATATCTGGGCTACTTAGCAACCATACATTTTCTGTGAAAATTTATGTGTTAGAATCATATTGGCCACACGCATCGCAACGAGCGATGTCTGTGGCCATTTTCATAGAAAATGTTTGGTTGCTAAGCATTGTTAGGCGTAGCGTTGTGTACGTACGTCGACCCGGTATGTGTCTACATTAAAGCTCGCAGGTGAGTACGCGGCTTTAATGCTAGTCGCACACGAGCATTATGAGCGCTATACTCTCGAAATATAATATGTCGGCCTGGCCTGTTTGGCCACAACGCTCGCCATCATACATTCCGGTGGGAATGTATGGCGACTGATGAATTTACAACGAACGATATGGTATAGCACTCGTGTGCGACTAGCATGAATAGGACAGGATACATATAGGTATGCACCGACCTCTGAGATAAGTATATTTATTTTTTCACTTGTAGCAAACACTTTGTGGGAATACATAATTATAATAAACACAATAATATTTTGTTTTAATTCCACTTTATTAATTTTTAATCCAACTAGTTTCGGTTCAACCTGAACCTTCCTCAGGGATGAATAAAAATATACGTATAATATACGTATATCGTATATTTTTATTCATCCCTGAGGAAGGTTCAGGTTGAACCGAAACTAGTTGGATTAAAAATTAATAAAGTGGAATTAAAACAAAATATTATTGTGTTTATTATAATAAGTATATTTAATCCTACCGTCTGTGGAGCATCTTTTCATAGTTTTTTTCTATTATTTAGTTTTCAATTTCTGAACATTTTTGTATATTTGAATGTTCTGATATAAAAAAATGTTCATAAAAAAGTTACGAAAGGCGAACGTTGCAAATAAATATTAATAAACATGCGACAAAAATGCAATGTCGTAGTGGATTTGTGGAAAATACTCAGTAAAAGGATAAGGGTCACTTTAGTTTAGAAGTGTCCTCTTCAGTAGAAGTAACAACTGTGTTCTACGGGTAGGGTCTGCTCGCGGACCTCAATTAACTGGCATTACAGCCTTCAAGTGCCCCGACTGGAGAGGTCAAGGGTCGTTGGAAATTTCAAAATTATCCCAACTTCCGAGAACACTCGAAAAAGATATTACGAGATGATATAAAATCGGGGTATCATAATTAAGGGGGGAAGTTTTAGTTATCTTGTCATCCGTATTAAAAGCAGCTACTTCTATTGCGGTATCGTCTCGGATCTACCTACGTACTGAATACTTGCTGCGTAATTGGTACTTGCTTTGACATATTGAAATGCGTAGGCCACTTTCTAGAATGTTTAATTGGACTTATATTTATTAAATACGCAATTAAAATAAATTGGTTTGAAATATTTATATAATGTTTGAGGAGGCATTCGACATCCAGTCAAGAGTTCTCGAAAGTTCATTTTCTATTTATTTATTTACGCACTATTGGGCTTTTACAAAGATAGATATATAAGTAATAGAGTTGGGTTAATAATAAAATTGGGATACAATATAATATATAATGATTTATGATTAAACTAAAGCAAATTAAATTTAAAGTTATTGGAAATCAAACTAGTTATGAAGAAATATAAAAAGGTAAAATAAAATTAGAATAAAAGGTGTATTAGAGTCGTGAAATTATACATTTTACAAAATAATTATAATGATTTCGTTTTGTAACTAATACGGAATCTTTAAACATGTCTACAATATCCCCAAATTTATTGCCCAAATGATGTAGTCTATTATTTATAGGTGTATGAGCCTCATAATTTGTTTTGAAATTGTCACAGAAAAAGGTAGCACTTTGCCTCGTATTTCTGGTCGGTACGTAAACTTTTATTTTGGCGAGAATTTCGGGGTTGTCAATGCAATTATTAATATTTTTATTTAATAGTACAATGTCAGAGATGATCCTTCATCTGACAGCGTAATTGAGTCGAGTTGTTTCATCAAAAGTACATAGTTAATATTTTAAATTGGAATATTCAGCTTAAAGTTAAAACAAAACTTAGAAATTTGTGCTGTACTCTTTCTATATTGTCAGAATGTGTTTTATACAATGGGGACCAAATAGGCGAATTATACTCTACCTGGCTTCTTACTAAATAAGTGTACAATGTTTTAAAAAATTCTACTGACTTGAAATCACTTTCTGTTCTGCATATGAACCCAAGCATTTTTATAGCTCTATTTGTTATTTCATTTTCGTAAAGAATAAATGTTTACTTTTCATCAAATATAACACCAAAGTCCCCGATCTGAGCGACTGGTGTCAATTTTACATTATTTAAAGAGTATTCATAAGTTACATGACTTTGGATTTTACGAAAACGAACAACTTGGCACTTTGAATATTAAGAAATAACGAGTTGATCACACACCAATGATACAATTTATCTAAATTAGATTGTAAAATATGGCAATCCTTTAAACTACGTATCATTTTATATATTTTCAAATCATCAAAGAAGAGTAGGACTTGTACGTCTTTAAATACACTAACAATATCATTTATAAATAATTTTAAAATTTCATTTATAAACTATCGAAAAATTATTTGATTTTTTTTCAGTAGTTGCCGCCAGACGGGCTGCCGCACAATGCATTTTAGCTACACCCAACTAGCAAGTAAGTTAATAAATATTTGAACATTAGTGGAAAGTTCTGATTACACTAATAATTAATAGTAAAGTTACAAGGCAGAAATTAACAATTGGTTTCATTTTTGGTACACTACACCTACACGCGCAGAGTGATAAAATTTCAACTGTTAATATCCTGAAAATGAATAAATAAATACGATTATTTTCACACAGCTGGTCATCACATCATTAGAGAGTTGATTAGAGCTAAGCTACTCGTCTCACACCTCCAGTTCACAGACGCATTACCTCACCATGTCTCGGTGTATTCAGGAGGTAATCTGCCATCACTCCCCGTTGATCGTTAGTCATCCCTGACAGTAATCAGTTTTAATAAGCGGCCGGTTTATTCTCGCCACATTGCTTTTGGCCGCCCGCACAACACTTCTTCTCTCGCGTTAACGCCGCGCCGTATAATTTCGACATAATTTTACCTCATTGATGTCGGTATTTTAAGGGAATGATCTTGAAGGTCGGGCGTCAAAAATTTTAAGTCAATCTACTTAAAAATCCATAGCCTGTAGTCAACTGTAGTGCTATATAAAACGTACGTATAATTAACGAAAACATAACAATATAATATTACGATATTTTGGAGAATTCTCGTTTTCCATCTGATGGTATTTGATTTATAACTAAAGAGGAAGTTTTATTTATTTTAATTTTTTTTATTCATTAAATTCTTAGTTACATGTTTTGAGGATTTTAGTACCATCATTACTAGCACACGTCCGTGTTGTGGTGGTCGAGTAGTGATTGTTTATAACTAGAATGGCGTGTTAATGTTAAAGTAATATAAAGAGACTGTTTAGTTAAAACCATGTCAAAATTTCAGATTTTTAAATAATTTTTCGGTGTCTCGTAACTCAAGCTAACTAAATAATTCCAAGTAGGGGAGAAAGGAGCGTGGTTATCCACAGTTCTACATCGTAAACAGAACTTATACATATATTGTAATTAAAGAAGATAATATTAGCGAAAGTCAATCGAAAATCCGAAACAAAAAAATCAGAATAAGATACGGATACATCTGGGACACGATGTATCCGTATCTTTTTCTATTAGTATATTATCTTCATTAATTAAAATATAATAATTTGAGATTTAACTCATTAAGTTAAAAAGTTAAAAATAAAAATAAAAATAGAACTTATACACTCTGTTGAATTTGTTTAAAAATAACGACCACCTACAACAATTATTGTTGTAGGTGGTCGTTACTTTTCATTCATAAATTTTGGTTTTTCTTGTGTATTTAGATGTTTTTCTGAATGCAAAAATTTTTGAATAAGCAAAGTTTTTACCATACATACACAATATCAAAATATATACTCAAAAATTTTATTTCTACGGTATAAATAAACCGTAACAAAAAGAAAACCACAAATTTATTTGTTTAATTTAATTAAAAATGAAGCCACAAAGTGATTTTGTGAAATTTGAAGAAATCAGTATTAATGGATTCAGCCAGAGATAAGTAGATTGATTTTAAAGTGCCCACTTATTCTGTTATTAAAGAAATGTACATAAAATGTTAAGTATTCTGAAAGATCTATTCATAAATACAACGTTAAATATATCCCTAGCTGAAAGTAGTTGGTTTTAAATACAATTCATTAATAGAACACGTTCGCCTCGATTTAGAACTAACTAAATTTTTTTTTTTTTTTTTTTTTTTTTCAAATTTCAAAACATATTTTATTTTTTTTTTTTTTTACAAATACAGTTATTAATAATTATAAGTTATTTATAATCTTCAGATCTCAGCTGTTTCTTTCAGGCCGGTCGAGGGATAATTAGTTTGAATGAAGCGCTTCGCCCCATCAGCCGTCGTCCTCCCAGCCGATATCGGGTTGCCGGTTGCCGGTTGCCGGGCCCGTCTCGTTTGACATAATGGAATCATCCGCCCACCGGACCGGGGTGGATTTGTAAAAGTGGCCGAAATATTAACGTTCCTCGGTCAGTCCCAATAATCGAACCTTATTAGTCGCCCGAGCGGACCTCAAAGTGATCAATCGGCGACAGGGTTGAAAAATGACGGCCATATATCGGAAGTCACTAATTCTGCGGGCAGCGGTGACCCGACCGTATAGTCTGTACCTATTCGCCAACTCTATGATCAACTTCCTATTTCATTCGATGTAATTGCGTAGAAATTAAAATATTTTCGATAACGGTTTTACTCCATTAATAAGTACAGAAAGAAGCCTACCGAAAATGCAATAGGAGATATTTATGAAATAATGATTCCCGTATTAAATTGTTATATTCTAATAGGTACACGTTACCTTTGGTTAGTTAAAAATTAAATTAATTAAGTTAATTAAATAAGTTAATAAAATACTTAATTAATATATATATAACCAATTTTAGTACAGGGTAAGCATTTGTGTCATGAGAACGGGTCGTTTCTACGACTCGTTCTTTTGAGTTCAGCAGCTCGGCTGTGGAACGATTTTCCGGCCTCTATGATTCTTTCTTTCTATAACATGGGTCTCTTCAAGACCCATGTTCACTTCTTCCTCTCCCCAAAAAGACCCTCCATACAGCATCTCCAAAGATGACATTCTCCCTGAAGGAAATTATTTTTCTCAGGTTAAAATTCACGTTCAATGTGAATTTCCAAATTAGATCCAAAATAACGTTAGTGTATTCCTGCGTGATAAGATTACGCAATTTACTCAATGTAAGTATTGATTGACGGCCGGCGTGGTCTAGGGGTAAGGCTCGTGACTCCCAATCCGAAGGGCGCGGGCTCGAACCCGGCGTGCGCAAATAAATTTTATCTGATGATGATTGACCGGTCAGTGGTTCAGTGGGCATCGCGTTTGGGTCCCACCCAGGCGTTCCGTGTTCGATTCCTCGGCTGGCTAAGTCCTCCATCACAACACACGCAACATCTTCCGCTTAGTGTGGTGGTAGTAGGAGATTTTCAAATGTTGTTGGGTTATTCGTAACCTGGGAATGTTTGTCTTTCTTTTAAAAAAAAAAAAATTAATTTGCGTAATTACACAATTAATTAATTAAAAATAATATACTAATAGTATATTTGCGGCACGTTCCAGAATTAAATATACTCTCAATATCGCCCAGGTGTAAGGCCACCATTCAGAATTGAAACGTTGCTTGAAATTGCTTTAGCCGATTTTGGTAATCAGATCTGAATAGAAAGGTACTTCCCCACCTTCCTCTTCCCTATCTCATTCCCCTCCCACAACTTTCAGCCCCACAACATACCCCAATTGGGGATGCCATGGTCTCACTGGCTCCTGACAGGAGCAGTTGATTTGATGTTGACTTTCCTAAAATAGAAAAAAAAATCACGGGGGCAATATTTTACATACGTTCTTAATAGTCCATACAACAAATTCGTTTAAGTTCCGCAAAATTTTCAACTGTTACGTAGTTAAATATCTCATATACCTTATTGAAGGTAAACGTACTTGCATCTAGTAATTGATCCAACGCTCTTAGTTCAAAATTTCAATCACTCTGACGAAATTTTCCAGGCGATATTTTTCATTAATCCGTCCCTGTCTAAGTACGCCCTTACGGTGTCAGTATCCATGGGCCATTTCACTTTTTGCCCTAACCAGAACCCAAAACCTTTTTAGAGGAGTTTGGCACATTATATAATATTACATACGAATTAATAATATAACGGAATTTTTACCATTTCTAGATAATTTCGATACACTTAGTTTTTCAGATTAGTATCTTCTAATGATATAATCAAAAGGCTTTTATCTGATGAGGTCAGACTCGAGGAAATGTTAAATATTATATTATACAGACAATATTTTCTTTAATAACTTGACTTCCTTGGTGGAAGCGTTTTCTCGAAGTGGCCAGAACTCCCCAAATGTGGTGATACTGAAGAAGATGATGAAATTAAGTGTTTTATATTTTGACGTTAAGAAATTAAATAGCTTTGAATTAAATAGGCAACTGAAATATCTACTCTTATGAGATATCGATTTTGCCAAAAAAAGTTTTTTGTTTTAATTTAAAATCACATTTCGGGTAATTTTGAAACTTTCTCGTGAGGTCTCGTATAAATGTATTTTGTAAAAACTTGTGGTGTTTGGTCTACTTTGTATATTTAGAGGTGGTAAAGTACAAAAAATATCATTAAATTCTTACTTCATTTTCAGGTGGCGCACTGACCCTAAAATTCTACAAAAAAGTGTGTTTTCAGATTTTGTTAGTAAACAAGAACCTCGTCTAATTCAGTTTAAACGTCACAAAATACATTTTATTTTTACCCATCTAACTTAACCCCTTCCCCTCCACCCTCTGGCACTATTTTGCGATACAACAAATACAGTCAATCAGTAAAAGACAGATGAAGCGCTGACCCTAAAGTTTTACAAAAAAGTGTGGTTTTTCAGATTTTGTTAATAAACAAGCACTTCATCTAATCCAGTTTAAACATCACAAAATACATTTTATTTTCACCCACCTAACTTAACCCTTTTCCCCTCCACCCTTTGACACTATTTTTCGGTACAACAGATGCAGTCAATCATTAAAAAAACAGATATCAGCGCTTAGCGCACGCTAATTGATTAGCCGCCCAAACATGATTGTGATTTGTCTGTAATGTGCCTAAAACAAGAAAAAAATCATTGTGTTCTGTTTTTGGTGGCCCAGAAAAGGTAAAAAACAATGTGTTACCAACTTATTCGGACGTAATAAAGTATTAAAAATGACTTGGAGTGGTTATCCAATGGAAAAGTTTCTTCTGTGAAAGAAATATATGAAATAATTGCAATTGAGCTAATTACGCTGTAGAATAAATCGTTTATTCATATTGTAACTCAACGTCAAATATTAAGTAGACTAACCCGGTATTATCACGAGTACAAATGCTTAAAGAAATGTCGAATACCTAAAAAGAAAACTGAATTTTATGAAGGTGCAACAAAAAAATCTTTGACATTGCTGTGCGCAACTCCGTTTGTGTAGATTTTTGTAAATGTTTAGTAAAAATACCTGAGAAGGAGCTAGAATTCCTGCAATATTAGAGAGGTAGAGCAAAATGTATATTGGCTCAGAAGATATAGTTGCAATTAACGATTTGGACGTAGGCAATTACGACTGAAATGGCAAAATAAATTTCTTAAATAACAGACTGTGGAGGAACCTCCGAGCCCCTCACCAGAAACTACAATGACTGCACAGACCTCAAATGATAGTGTCAAATTATCAGACAGAAATCAAAATCCAAAGGCGTCGATTACAAAATCTTGCCACTGCCTGTCATAGGTCTGGTGTCTCCGACACATCAGCATCAAACATCTCCAGTGCAGTTCTTCAAGATGTTGGTTTTATTTCTAAGCAAGATCCCACAAAAGTAATAGATAGAAGTAAATTACGATGCGAACGCCGAAAAGTTCGAAAAGAGTTGCTAAGAACGTAGGTTTCGAGCTTCAGTAGTTCTGACAGTAAAGTAAGTGGGTTATATTTTGATGGTCGGAAAGACAAGATCATTGTGCAAGAAAAAACATAATAATACGTACCATAGGAAAACAATTACAGAAGAAAATATTGTTTTGCTTTCCGAGCCAGAAAAATATTTTATTAGCGATGCTACAAGACGGAAGACAACTTATAAAATGATATGCAGCAAGGGGAATTCTTAAAACCCGACAAAATGCAAAGGGAAAGAAAGTAAAAACATTCTTGATTCGAAAATTAAACTTCGAAGCCAACAAATACTATGATTTGATAGACTGGGAAAACAAAACAAATATTCGAGGTTACAAATATAATTAGGTGAAAGTGAATTATGGGACAAAATTATGACCGAATATGTAAATATCCGTTTTGAAAATTTTCCCTGTCACACAGAGGCCGTGGAGAGAGGTGTGAAGCTAGTCACTGAAACTAGCGTGGCTGTTTGCGAAAGTACAGCACGCGTTGGATATATTCGAGCAAGAATAAAATCGAGAAAAGAATTGCCGAAATTCGAAACAAAATCACACATTTCCTTTGAAATTCAGGGAAGCTACCTGCAGCCAACTATGCAGATGACACTACTTAAGGCTGAAATTATTAAAAAAATTGTATTATTCTTGTTATTCTTTATTTTTTAATGCAGATAATAAAGTTAAAGTTGATTTTCGTTTAAATTTTAAAAAATTTCTAGAATCGATCTTTTTTTCAAAATTTCATGTCCTCTGCTCCACCTAAAGATCATATGTGAAAAAAATATTCCACTAGCTATTTATCCATAGCAACATTTAGTATAATTTTTTTTCGACCTCTTTCACTCCAGGCTATCTATGCCAAAACATGTACTTTTTTTGGCTAGTTTAAATTTTTATTTTTGTTAAATAATTTATTTCGTTTCACAAAATGTGAGAAAGCATTACAATGAAATATCAAAACCTCAATTTTGGGTGTCTTTCCATGGCAAATGCTAAATGCTGCTGGTTTAAAAGTGATAATTATTTCATTTTTAAGTATAAAATTTGAAATAGACACTCCGAAACATGGTGTTAACTTGTATGTTAAAGAGACACCACAGATATAAAGAAAAAACACAACATTGGCCAATTCGCCATAAATATTCATAAAAGCCGAACTCAAAAATCAGTTGATCTTACTTAACTTCAACCTTACCATAAGCTGGGAGCTGTAAAATATTACTTATAAAACACGAAATAATAATTACGTTAATAATCAGTTTAATGTACAAATATCAAACCAAATATGTTGTTAAATTAAGGGGTTATATGGGTTATACGCTTAAAGAAGATTATAATAAGTGCTGTGAACTCAATTTAATGTCGTTTACATAAGCTTTACATAAGCCTACATAAGCTACTATAACCTGAAAGCTTTTTTCTTTCACAGCCACCTTTGTAAATGCTACTGATATTAACCTATCGGGCATATCCGTATCCTTCGGGCACTAAAACTTACAACTATGCCTTTGACTACACGAAAGTGATGGTTCCAAAAGTAAAAAAACATTATTTCTAAATCAAATGTTATACTTTATACTAACACCAATTTGCAAACAATGACAAACTTTTAATGTAATAAAGCATTGAAGAAGAATAAATTTATTTATTTTATTGACGGACATTGGTCCATTTCCTTTATCTTATTTTTTTTTTTTTAAATTTTATTGATTTATTTAAAAAAAATTTTATGGTGTAATTTTTTAATTGTATTTTCCTTAATTTATCGTACAAATATTGAAGTTTACTTCTTCTTGGAGACACTGACGGTTCTTTTTGACATAAAAATATGAAAAAATTAAATTATTAAAATATGTGGCCTGTTTATTTTCATATTTTAATTTAGATTATTATTGTTGTATTCGTCTTCAATGATATATTGCATTGATGGGAATAACCTCCAAAAGTTAAAAAGAGGATTTTTCGTATAAAAAAATGAACGAACCTTTAAAATCATCGACTGTAGGTAATGAAAAGCGTGAATACGTAAAAACCTTCCTAAAGTGATAAAAAACTAATAATTTTATTGTGCCGTGATGGTAGACATTGTAGAGCAGAAAAATGAATTAGTTGGTTGTTACTTTGAACGCCACATTTCAAATTGTCGATCAGCGCAATTTAATCAACGGAATCAATAAAACGGTTCATTTTAGTCGTACGTGGTCGTCTGAAGGGGTGATGAATGCTCTGAATGTAGTCTCGGTCGCACGTAGATACAGATATGTCGTTCAAAATGTAACCTAGAATGCGGCAGCACACATTTTAGAAAAGCGAGGTGTTAATTAATTACTATTGTTTTACTATCGTACCTACCTGCTTTAATAGTAATAATACATTTTTATTAAAACATTTTTTTAATGTTAAGTAGTAATTTTTACTTATAATGCTTACACATGAATGTTATAATAATATAAATATATAATTTTTCTACAAATAATTACATATATTCACTTGACTTATCATCGGGCCACTATGTTCTAAAACCATCTTGTAATTTTTGATCATTATGTTTTTACTTCTTCAATCTTTGCAAAATCACTTTTCAATCCCCAAAGATAAGATAGGCCCTGAGGGAAATTATTTTCCACAGGGCCTTCTGTGTGGAGCTTTAAAAAAAAATATTATTTTCTCGTTTTTTGTTTTAAAAAAAAGATGATATTGTTTTGGATATTTATTGTTTGTTATCGCAATTAAACCGCTCTTAGTAAGTAAAGAAGCAGTATTCCTGTTTCTGTAAGTAAATGCACAGCTCCTACGTTGAAATTGAAGATTGTAGATTGAATAGACTGAATTAAAACGTTGCTTTAAATTATTTTTATTTTATTTATTTATTTATTGGTAAGAGACAAACAGCTTATACACAAAATATAAAGATAAATATTTACATTGTTAAATTAAGTCAAGCCAAAAAAGTCTCATATGTTAAAGTTGAATGGAGATGGAGTTTTATTACATACAACTAGTTTTGGGTGAGAAGGAGAGGAAGAGGAATTTAGGATGAGGATAGGAGAAGCTCCGAACACATTCCACACTCTTGTATTAATTTTCGATCGTACGTGTTACTTCTAATCGATATTTGTGAAGTGTATTGTTAAATACGTCAATATTTTGAAATTTTGTGTTATATTGTGCACATATTATATTAGCCGTGTTTGGTGACTATATCTAATAGCCAGGTACTTTCCGAATTTCTCTTCCCTTTTCCTTCCCCTCCCCATTCCTTCCACCTCACAACATACCCCAATCGGGGATGCCATAAGCTTTTTGGCTCAGAGTATTTGTGACTCTTGTCCCATATTCCCATTATAATTACAGTTGCGTTACAGGCACATCAAAAATGTTCACAATAGGTAAATAAAAACAGGATATCGCATATTTTCAACAAATATTATTTATTACCTACATATATATTTTAAAAGACAATTTACAGCAAGTGTGCACAAGTGTTTTGACAAAAAAACAGTACAATAAGCCAATTATAAATATGCTAAATGGTTAAACAAAACTGTAAAACTTTGACCCTTTATTCTGGAGGATGACACCCTTGAAAATTACTGTGTTAATTGATAATTACTGCTTCCCACGGCACTATAGTTGTAATAAAAGGATTTTACTTAGTACAATATGTAGCAAAGTTTATTAAAAGGTAGCATGGATAATATAAAAAATATTTTATTAAATTAAATTAAATGAAAGAGGTTATGATAAACATTGTAAAGTTTATTCAGTTAGTTGAAGAACAATTTCCAAGTTATTATATAGGATTGTATTAAAGACTCTAAATTAAAATTGTCCCAGGGTGTGACTAAACTCGAAGAAAATTAGATCAGTTAATTTACATTCAAATGACACAACGTCATATTATCGCTAATCGATATTAAATACTAAGTTGGTGAATAAAAAGTTGGGCGCCATGTCATTTAACATCATGACAAAGTATTATAATAAAGTTATTTGATAAACCAAAACATAAAAGTGTAAATAATGATGGTGATTTAATTTCGTTACGTGCACCATTATTGTCTGGACTGGTAAAACGTACGTCGACCTCAGTGATGGTATGTTTGGGGAAATTTCCCTAGATCTAGGGGAGAAAAATGTATTTTTGGGAAAAGGGAAATCAGCGCAAAATCTAGGGAAATTTTGAACTCTGGCAATTTTTTTTTGATTATGACCATATTACTGGTATTGTTTGTCGCTAATTATTTTTTTTGGAATTCCCATGAATCTTACGTACTGTTACATAAATCTAACAATGTTGTTTTTAACACTGATAATTCCAAATTATATTGTGTATCGAAAAAAAAATTATTTAGGTTTCAAGTTACGTTTTTTTGAAATTTTTTCAGTTTCGGTGATTGCGGTTGAATTTCATTTTGCAAAGTGATTTTCATTAGGAATTCCGTTTCTAATTAGCAAAAAGTGTTTTATTTGGAAAGGCACAGTATTTTAAGCACATCCACTAAGTTCCGATATCTTTCTAATTAATAAACATATAACAGGATAAGTATTACACAATCAGCAAACAACAGGATTAGCGTAACAACATTAGGCATAAGTTCAATGTTCAGCTACTAAGTTCCAAATTTTTAAGCTAATTTCCAATATATTCGGTGATTAACACAACTTATATTATTACGCGTTTAGTAAAATGCATCCTGAATATAATAAAGTATTTATAAGATAAGATAGGCCCTGAGGGAAATTATTTTCCTCAGGGCCTTCTGTGTGGAGCTTTAAAAAAAAAATATATATATTTTATTATTTTCTCGTTTTTTGTATTAAAAAGAAAGATGATATTATTATCTACGATGGATACACCTTCGACTTCTGAAACAAGGAGGAACCTTTCGGAAGCGGAAGTAGCTTAAAAAACAATTTACAATGTAAAAACATCCGACAACCTAATATAATTTTGAATTATCAGTGTTAAAAACAACATAGCTAGATTTATGTAACAATAACGTAAGATTCATGGGAATTCCAAAAAAAAAATAGTGACAAACAATACCAGTAATATGGTCATATGCAAAAAAAATTGCCAGAGTTCAAAATTTCCCTAGATTTTGCGCTGATTTCCCCTTTCCCTAAAAAATATTTTTCTCCCCTAGATCTAGGGAAATTTCCTCAGACATACCATCACTGATACTGAAGCGTAGAAATCTGTTGCCGAACCGTCAGACTGACATATAGGTATAGTGATGTGCAAGTTGATCGATATCTTTTCTGGGATAGTAACGTGAATCCGGGCACGATGTTCAACTCGTTACTAGTTACTAGTTGCAAGTTACCAGTTACTAGTTACTAGTTACTAGTTGCTAGTTGCAAGTTACTAGTTACTAGTTACTAGTTACTAGTTACTAGTTACTAGTTACTAGTTACTAGTTACTAGTTACTAGTTACTACTTAATAGTTATTGCGATAATTTAGATCTGAAGTCTGCATTGTGTACTTGTCAATAAAGAGGGTAGCGTATTTTTAAAAGGCACCTACATTGACTTTGATTTGACAAATGTACAAATAAACTTGTTTGTATCATATTTGTCAATGGGGAATTCTAGTAAAAAAATATTATGACTTTAAAATATCTATATCGTGTCGATGAAGGACGGCAAATTTTCGGTTCGGAAGAAAAGTTTTTTGTCTATGGTTATTCGAACAAAACAATAAATAGATTCAGAAAATTCACAATAAAAATCTAAAAAACTTTTTCGTTATGACGTAATTTGAATCCGATCGAGATGCCATATCATTGCGGAGATGTTAACAACCACCGTAATGAAGTATCGTATCAAGTCACTATACACTTAAAAAAGAACCGGCTATTACAAGTTAAAATAAACCAACTGCTGAACTGTGAAAACGTGATATCAAAAAAGTGAGACGGCGAATATTGACAAGAAAGATATTTAAAGTTGACTGGAATTCCTCATTTCAATATGCCTGAAAAGTCGGTAGTGACTATATACCAATACTTTTAATAAACATGTAGTAATGTAGTGCAATGTCACAAACTGCGCAATAGAAACGTAATTTTATTTTTATTAACCACAAAAATACATTCTTCTAAATCTAAATGTTTCCAGACGTATCGACACCCATGTTTCACGACGGTCCTAATGTCTCGCAATAACTCTGAGTGGAGTTGGCTTCATGACCATTACTCAGTTCCAATCAAGAATTGCACCGAGCCACGGTCGGCGGAGCCGCTACCGATTGGACATGTTCCAATACTTGCTTGTTTTGCCAATCTCAAGTCTCGGTAGGAGATTTCTTCTCCAATATGAATTGCATCCTGCTTGTTTGAACAGACACGTAAAAGTATGACAATGTGTATTTTGGTGTAAGGAAAAAATTTAAGGCAGAGGAAAAATAAATATTGGGCTATTCATGCATAAGTTGCCATGCTATCTAAATATTCATATTTGAATCTTGTTTGATTTAAACTCAAATAAACTTAGGTTAACATTAATATATTTTTTAATTAGGTATGTAAGTGAGAAAATGTTCATTTACGCATTATTTTTACGTTGGTCTATTTACAGCATTTAGGTATGTTTGTTAAGATATAATTCGATTTCATTTATAATTGCTTATCACAACATCAATAGACAAGTACTTCAATAAAAAAAGAATAATTGTCTATTGTTAGTTAGTTAGTTTTAATTATGGAAATTCAGCGAATTTTCTTATTTTTCAAACTAAGAGAAAAAATGCAAAATTTTTACGAAAAGCAAAAGCTTGGCACTTGTTGGTCAGGTTTCTTTAGAGGCAGAATCTTCATCGATGGTCAAACGTGACCTCTTGATCTCCTAAACGTTTAGAGTCATCCGTACAGGAAATCGGGATTTGTACTCACATTAAATGGAAATTAATATTTTAGAAAAGTTAATTTTATTTCGAGTGGCTTTCGCTGATTATTCAATCGGACCGAAACAAGTTTTTCTCTGAATTCGTACGTTTAATCGTACGCCATACGCGCAACTAGCATTTGCATTGTTATAGGCGAGTCCTTCTATAAGCTATACACGAGCCAGAGTGCTCGAGTAATTTTGAAGAACACCATAGAATTATTGGCCCCCGTTTAACCAGGGAGTCTGGGAATTTGGAAGTCACAGCCATCCACGGAGAGATCTAACTCGCCAGGGACTCGACTCATTGAGGGACACTACCAAACACTAGAGATCGGACGGATGGACGATAACCACACCACATAACATCAAATTAGCTAGACTAGTTTATTTAAATGGTCGATCGCGGGGTACGCTGTTAACTGGATAATTTATTTAACCCCTTTATCTATAACTTAATAATTTGTTTTATATTAAATATACTTTAACCTATTGCTCATCATTATTACCGTTTTTTAATTGATTTCCTTAATAACCCATGAAAGTGTGTTAGTCCCCACGGCCTTGTAAAAGAGAATCTTGCTCTGGTGGCGCCCATTAAGTGGCGCCCATTAAGTTAAATAAAAATAAAGCTTAGAGCCATTTCTAATATTTACGGTAACATGTTATAGATGATTTAGTTCCGGGACCTTTTACGTAGTTTGTATCTAAATAGGTAGGTACATCTTATCGGGAGTGTCCTTCATATCTATAAATATATTTTATTTGCCAGCCTATCATTCACAAAGTAGTTCCTACGTAAAGAACTTTTAAATATTTTTTTGTTTTTTTTTTCCTGAATCTGGGTTTGAACATAGTATGACCGGCGAACCAAAAGCCAAATAACTTTACGATACCACAAAATCACGGCGTTATTGAATGATATTTTTGCGGTATTTAACCCACAAAACCCTCCCACCCTCTTCCACAAACAACATGTAAAATAAAACAAAGAAGTAGACTATTCTTTATAATTTAATATGTCAGCTTCTTGGTTGTTCCCTTGTCCAGGAACCTAATCTGAGGAATGGTGTAAATGCGGATAAGGAAGATAAATGCAGCAGAAATAGGGTCCCGCTGGAAATTCTGTTGATAAAGGGGTGAATAATAGAGAGATGAGAGGTTCCGGTCTTCCTAAGAGGGTAGTAATGGTGGAATAACTCTCACCGCAAGTACGTTATATTATTTTTCCCCTAATCATGGCATATGATATTGACGTGCAAAGCAGTTTGTAAGAAATATATAGGGCTTCTTGATTCTTCTTTTATCACGTAGGGGTAGAGCGGGAGTTTTTGTGGTACTGTGAGAATTAGGCAATTATTACAATGAAAAAAACTAATTTTGTTAATTTAGTTAGTGGTGATACTATTTTTATAATACATATATAGTGTACAGAAAGTATAGTAAAAATTTATATCACACTACATGATTGCATGACTGCAATTAAGATATTCGAAATTAATATTATCATCAGGGCATGGGACAATGTAACTCTGTCCGAAACGTAGGCTATATGCAGAGGAATCGCAACACGGCATATTAACTATCAAAAAATTAAAATTGAACATCTTAAATTATAAATTTATATTTCAAATTTGCAGACATAAAATTCCAAATGTTATGTGCAAATATGCTACGAAGTTATGGAGCTTGCTCCTTTCTATATTCTTGATATAAGGTAGGTACTTTATCACTTGTCTGGATTCTTGAACAATCAGTTATATTTTAGAAAATGACAATCAAAATAAATTTCCGTATAAACATTACCTTCATTTTATGGCATTATCTACTGGCTCCGGACGGTTTCAACATTTGTAACATATTTTTATTTCACGTATTGGCAATTTAATCACTAAACGGCGCTGTATAAAGTTAACCGTGGATCAACTCCCGACGTGCGCAAGTAAATTTTATTTGATTGATTTGCGTTATTAACAATTTGATAATTTAAAATAATACATCGTGTATTGTCGGCACGCACAAGAGTGGTTTATACTATCAGTATCGCAATGGTGAACGACCAATATTCAGAAACGTCGTGTAAAATGGTTTTAGCTGTGTTTGATGACCACATCTAAATAGTCATATACTTCCCCCATCTTTCTTTTCTTCATATAATTCCCCTTCCCACTACCTTCAGTCTAACATACCCCAATTGGGGACGGTTAGGAGCAATTGGTACCCAAAAAAAAAACAAAAAAAAAAATTCTTCGTGAGAGCTTTTTAACGACAAAAGTTTGATTTTGTTAATAATAGACTAATAAAATTATTTTTAATCATTGATAATTATTCTACGACTTGCTTTTTCGTTGTCAGTTTTGACTATTTTCAAATTAACATAAGTGTCCTGCCATATGTTCATTAAATGTCACCGATCGACGCACGCTGTCAACAACGAAATTAATTTAACACAAATATTCATTACAAAACGCTTTTTTAATATCGCCACTGCCATAAATAATTTCTTGTAACAACAAAACTAAAAATAATAATATTGCTGACAACAAATGACACTAAATTCAATCAATCAATCTTCAATTTATGTGATTTTTTTATAGCAAACGTTGATAAACAATAATGAATCACTTAGTTTTAACGTCTGTTTTTTATTATATAAATAAAATTCTTTCAGAACCAATACAAAATGGATGCAAAGTATACTCACATACATCTGAAGATATAAATATATAAAACATGTTAATTATTATTTCATTAAAAAGGTATCACAAAGTACAACAATTATTATTATTGAAATAAAAACAATAAAAATTATATGTTCGTAATAAGCATTAACTTTGTGGCTCGCCGTAATTTACAATAAAATAGATAAATTTGTTTTAGACCACTTGAATTAAAGTGGTCTAAATCAAATGTATCTATTTTATTGTAATAAAAATTATCCCTACGCCAATCTACCTCAGTCCTCCCTAAACACCAAAGATCCTCGTAAATGCTAAACTGCTGTTTAATGTACTAATTTGAATGAAGCAAAGAGTGTATGAAGATAGAGTTTTGTGGCAGTCAATCCTCTACATTTAGGGGCAACATTAATTAAATTTAATTTTATAGAGTCACAGGATACAGTCCAATACGAATACGGACCACGGAAGGCGTGGTCCAGGGGTAAGGCTTTGGATTCCCTATGCAAAGGTCGCGGGTTCGAACTCGGCGTGCGCAAATTATTTTTTGATTAATTTCCCTTATTTCACAATTAATTAAGACCCATTAACCAGTGGTCGAGAATTAAAATTTGAACTTGGGATCGTGCCCTTGCAACTGTAGAGGGAGGTTCCGATGAGAAAGATTGATTATTCTCCTTACCAAAAAGTTTAACAAATAACTCAATATCGACTTTATTTCATTCCAAATTTGCTTATACATTACCTACATTCAAGTAAACAATAAAAATGCTCAAACGCGTGATGATACATTTTTTAATATCGTGTACTTCTTGTAAGTATTTTTCGATCATAAGTATTTATAATTTTTCAATAATGTCTCGGCACCGGTGAATAGTCGGGAAACACGCCAAACGCACGCCCAACATATGTACACGGTTGACATTTGTCACATGAGAACGGGTCGTTTCTACGATAAATAGACAAACTGAGGTATTTTGGTCACAAAGCACGTTCTCAGATTTATTTTTTAATGATTTTAATTAAACTAAAATTAAAATTTTGAATTTATTTATTGTATGATTATATGATTTGAAATTTGTGTTCTGTAATACAATATTGTGTTTGAAAATTTAACAAATCTGCTAATGACCAACGGTACCTTACCAAATTCAAAATAAACACGGTTTTTCAAAATTTAAAAAATGACTTTACCAGATAAAATAACAATCTTTAAGTTTTTTTGTAAAAAAGAGTCAATACGTCAAGAATTTGATTTAAAAAGTACAAATTTCCTTTATTTTCTTGTTATACCCTTTTAATAGTATATTTGTATAATATATGGTATATTTGCGGCACATTCCATAGTGGAAGATTCTTTCAGTATCGTCCTAATGTAAGACCACCATTTAGAATTGAAACGTTGCTTGAAATGGCTTTAGCCGTGTTTGGTGACCAGATCTGAATAGCTGGGTACTTCCCCATCTTCCTCTTCCCCATATCCTTCCTCTCACCACTACCTTCAGCCTCATAACATCCCCAATTGGGGATGCCATAGTCCCACTGCTGGAGATGGGAGCGGTTAGAACTCTTGTGCGGCATTCATATAAAAAATTTGAAAAATCAAAATAATATCTGTGACTAATACATGGAGGCATGAAATCTTCATCACTTTTATCATTGTTTTACAGCTTTGTCTCATCTCTATTCATTTTGTTCGGTAATATTATATTTTAATAAATTTACCAATCTTTAAAAAATATTTATTATTAAAAGATTTAGATCTCAGCTCTTTTAACTATTTTTTTTAATTAATTAATTTATTTTATTTTATTTAAACATGTTTAGTGTTACACTATTTATAACTTACTGTAATATAACTTTTGAATCACTCTCCTAATAAAGCAGATGGTTGTGTTTAGGAGGGGACAACTATATATTTTTAAATCTATTTAAATTACAAATATTATTATACAAACCAATTTCTAATTTTATAAGAAAATACATCGAAAGTAATAAAAAACATAGGTGAGTTATAAATTATACAAGACAAGAAAATACAATAAAAGTAATACAAAGATAAGATATAAATGATACAGAGGAAATAATAAGCAAAACATAATATCAAACAATAAGAAAAGTTATTGGGTGGTATTAGAGAATTTAAAATATTTTTTTTTGTAATTCTCATAGTTTTCTTCCGTTCTTATATCGAGGGGTAATTTGTTAAATAATTATAATAGTGATGCTGAGCTGTTGAAGTTCGTACTAGTAGTACGGTTAGCCCTCCAATTGAAATAATTCTTTTGCTAATATTTAATGTGGGATACTATTTTTAACAAAGAATTATTTGTGTAATAGAAGTAGTCCAATTTTGTCATAAATTTTTGAAAGATAGGGAACTGGAAAATCTTGGAAAACATTTGATGTAGGATAGTTATAAGGCTTTTTTAAGATGATTTTTTATTAATATTTTTGAATTGTCTCAAGTGGAAGTAGCGTAGATTTAAATGCAACCCCCCCCCCAAGCTACGATTCCATATTGCAGTACAGAATGTGCAAGTGCAAAATAGATATCTTTTAGTATTTTTAATGATACAGTATTTCTAAGTCTAAAAAATATATAGATGAGTTTTCTCATTCTGTCTACTGTGGACTTATTATTATGTAAATACTGCTATCTGCAATATCGGTTGTTTAAATGCAAGTTTATTTAACTTGTTTTCACCTTAATGAAGTTTTTCTAGTGTTTTCTTTTCCAATGATGCAACTACATAGTTAGTAGGGCCCACTTGAAGAAATAACGAGCAAACTCTCTGCTAATTAGAATTTTTATGATTCAACGCTACCAGTAGCAATTGAAGAGGGCGCCCGTTAATTGTGACGTTTCTGTGTCAGTTAATACGGTAGAGAAGTTGCTGTGAGAAGAATCTTTTATAAGTTAATTAGGTAGATAACTACCTTATGTAGATAACAAATGGCATGCTAAGAGAAAACTGAACATATATAGGGTGTCCGAGGGTAAAGTGACCAAACTTCGGGAGGTGATTCTTCATGATGGTAGAAGTAAAAAAGATAAATACCATTTATCCAAATTCCGATTTACAAAAAAAAAAAAATTCCAATAGAAGAATAATAAGAATAAGTAATATCATATAGATTCACCTCCCGAAGTTTGTTCACTTTATCCCCGGACACTTAGTATAAAGCTTAGGTATACCGTTTATTATTTATGCACTGCAGTAAAAGCTACCTCTTTTGTTTTCGTTCTCAATCTCAATTTCTAAATAACAGGAATTTACAAAGATTCTGTACGGCTAATTTCACATACCAAATTTTATCATGCAAAAAGTGTGTGCCTAAATGGTGTATAAAATTCTCACATTTTAACAAAAGAGCTCGCCAAAATGTTTGTTCTGACACTTTATACCGCCTTATTTGACGGATTTTGCGCTGTGCGACTTCTATCTATTCCCAAAAGTGAAATCTGCATTAAAAGGAACAAGATTTGATCCATTTTTTCAACTTATCATTTTTCCGGCAAAACATAAAAACAACTCTTATGCGAACGAAGGCTACAGCTATACGGATTTATTTACAGAAACTAGAGGTACTGCATTCGAAAGGGAAGGTTTCACACTACATAGCTGTACATTGCTGGCGTTTGGCGAATACGTACTTCTTCTTCGGCAGCGTCAATCTCGTTATTTAATAGCCACACCTCGTATACAACCAATTTTGTGTTAACGACTTAAATCGGTCGTTTGTAATTTGCATTTACGGCCAAAAAATGCCCTTTTTTAACATTTTTATTTTAAATTTCATCATATTTCTACAGTAAATTGCATAATTATTATTTTACCCTTTACACCCTTAACTATAAATACATAATTTATATTTATGATGCATATTTAGATGTTGAAGAAAATAATTTCCCTTAGAGCCTATATCATCTTTAGGGGGTGCTGTGTTGTGCTGCTTCTTTTGAGGAAAGGAATGAGAGAAGGTTCTTGGAAGAAAAAAGGTGTGAGGGATGGGTATGAATCTGGTCATTAGTGTCTCCAGGAGTGACGGACGTATGAATCCATCTCTCCCAGTGCAGTGCAAGGCGAAGATCCGGGAGAGTCCAATTCGCGAGTTCAAAATATCCCCTCGACCAGTCTCTACCCATACGGCCTGCCACACAGCTAGTGGGCAGATGCGTCTACCACCAAAATCCGGACAAACCCCACCCAGTGAGCCCTGGCACCCCTGCTAAGTTACTACTATTGGGGTGACCCATGGTAGAGGTGTTGGTTATCTAATAAATGGTTCTCGATACCCATACCCGCCTCCCAAATTAATAACTTTATTTATTAACATGAGGATGGCTAATTGGAGTTATTGTTCGGTATTTGTATAAATAATAATCATAAATAAATATGTATGTTATTCTACTATTTTCGTATTGGTTATTTATGTGGTAGATTACTGTAGTGATGGTTGAATGGGAAAATAAAGCTCTTAGTATCAAAATGCATATTAATGGACATACGCTGCACGCGAATTGCGAGAATCGGACATCAGTTCCCTTAGCACGGTCGATAGATAAGTAAGTGGATAACTTTCGGTAACTTCTCATCGTTCCATAGGACAACTGTAGATCAAAACTGTAGAAAAATTGCGTTGTTTCAACCTCCGTCAGAAGAAATTTCAACGAAAATACCATAGAAATGAGATGTGAATTTTTTTAAATGTGATCAGCCGAATTCAAAGGTTTAAAACAACCCAATTTTTCGACAAATGACGATTTGAAGAAAATTCACACTTGAAATTTTCCGAAATAACTGGCCTTAAATGATCAGTTCAGGCACGGGGGCTCCGTCGAAGCCCCAAGTGAGCCTCTCAGAAGCTGGGTGTACTGTGCGCCACAGATACGTTAAAAGTACGCAACACTACTGACCCTGTACGAATCGCAAGTGCGCCCTACCATTTTTGAGCCCACTGAATTTGGCAGCCATCTCTGGTCTGCAGCCCCGAAATACTCCTTACCCTGTGCAGAAACGGGCAATTCTTTTGATAGATTCCCCTATCTTTGAATTTTTACTCGTAGAGCGCAAACGTCAGATGGGAATGCTGTCCTTGTTCTACCGCTATTTTTGTGGAAGATGCTCTGAGAAACTAGCCTCATTGTTCCCTTTTGTACCGATGCATAGTCGGTAAATACGCCGTTTTCACTACCTCCTCTCCTCAAAAAGACCCCTTACACTACATCCCCTGAGATAACAGATGGGTGTGGAGTTTATGCAAAAATATTTTTTACAACAGAATCGCATTGATAACTTAACAATAAAATTGGTTGTTTGGAAGTTATTTACTTATAAGTTTGTTTATCATAATAAATATCACGTAGGCGTATTTGTATTTTTAAAACATTCTTCTTCGTTAAGTACAAGTTCGGTTCAAAAAAACATCCATTTATCTTCAGGGCTTTAGCTTTTTCTTATTTTTGTCCTATTATTTTATCTCTATCCCACAAGTCTGTAGGTGGATGTTATAACATACTTTAACCTACAATACAGATTTTAAAAGGCGATTTTAAAGGGTCTCATTATATCAATGGACTCTGAAAAAAAAAATATTTTTACATAGATACACATATTTATTTGGGTAAAAATTTTGTTTTTAGGTTATATATGTAATAGTTTAATAATGTTCTATATCACTATATTCTATCTCACAATATTTAAACAAACATAAATGTGATCATAAAAAGTTATTCGGGAATCAGTTTAGAATAATATTGGTAATTTACCAGAGAATACCGAAAATCTGTCCTTTTTAAATCAAATTCTAGACGCAAGTATTAACTCTTTTTTTACAAAAAAATCATAAATTGATTTTGAAAGAATGTTATTTTATCTGGTAAACACACTTTTTAAATTTTAAAAACTAATTTTATTTTTATTATACTAAGGTTATACCGTTGGTTGTTGGCAGATTTGTTCAATTTTCAAACGAAATATTGTATTATACATTATACCACACAAATTTTAAATCATATAATCATACAGCAAAATAAATCATTTCATAATCTAGTAAAGGCACTTTTCAGAATTTTAATTTTCGTTAAATTAAAATCATTCAAAAATAAATCCTAGAACGTACCTTTGTAAATTTGTGACGAAAATACCTCAGTTTTTCTATTTTTTTAATGTCTTACAAACTAAAATACCTATTTCAGATTTTTTTCACACTCTTTAGACATTATTGAAAAATCATAAATACTTTTGATCATTTTTAGCATTTTTATTGCTTACTTGAATGTAGGTATATATTAAAACAAGTTTTTAATGAAATAAATCGATATTAAATTTTTAATTTAAAAAAAAAATGGGAATAATGTATCTTTCTCATCGGAATCTCCCTGGACAGAATTTTTAAACTTTTATTCTCAGCCGCTGGTCAATGGCTCAAATTGAGACATAAGATTGAAAAAAAAAATAAAATACTCTCTAATTATATAGAAAAAGGTCTCAATATCTAAGTGGTTGAAAGCATTGTCCCGGTAAGACAGTCTCGGGTTCTATCGCAAGTTGAAACGATTACCTTTTTTTAATTTTCTGTCGTTTCTGATAAATAATAAATATGATTTTTTTAAATGGCCTTTTCATAGTGACAATGAGACTTCCTAGTTTTACCAATGTGCTGGTGAATAGACCGTGTTCGGATTCATACAATGTTGTTTAGGTTCTTTAATGGATTCCGTGCGACTTTTTGACGCATTTTCTAAGTTAGGGACGGCAGATCGTATATTTAGATACTCGCTGCTAGGTACCGACTGGTGACCAAACAGTATTTTACAGTCCATTTTCTGAAAATAGAAATCAGGTCCTTAGGGAAAAGGTAGAGCTTTATTTTAGTATTCGGTTGTTTTCCGTCGCAAATTTTTATAGATTTTTACAAATTTTACAAATTTTTATTTCAAATTTTGAATTATATTTACTCCATTAAAATATAGATATATATTTTTACATTATTCCACACAGGAGGCCTAGATGTAAACAATTTCATCAAGGCCAAGGTAAAATACAAAAGTTTCACAAACATTTTATTATTGGCACCTGTGCTGATGGAATGCTGATTTAGTAGGTTAGTATTCAAAGGAAAAACTTACTTTAATTTCTCCTAGCTTGTTTACCTATGTTTTAATTCATTATTTCCTTCTTAAAAGTTGGCACTAAACACGACGCATGAAAAATATATAAAAATGTCATAATATTAAATATTTATGTTAAGCAGCCACCGTATAAAGGAAGGAAATCGTTCTGTGTTTTATTAGAAGGCATAACGATGCCCCACGGTTGGGAGGAGCCGCCGTGAAGCTGCAGAGATCCAGCCCAAATTTATCATCCCTCGCTGCGTAGGCTCCCCTGTTCCATGTTACCTGTCCCTGCACCCTCTACCTCACCCTGTTTCGCCAAAGCCTCATCGTAAATGTTAAATTACTATTTGTACGATAAATTTCAAGGAATGTTACTGCCTTAGGCTGGTGGTGAAACAACTATGGAGGTTAGTCCAAAGAAATTAAGTCTACATTTTTTAGCAATTCTGGTACATTAAATGTCTTAATTGACTTTATATTAGTTGAAAACAAACGAAGCACGGGAGGTGTCCTTTAATGGCGATGTCTAGGGAACATTCATGGGTATGTATGTTTATTTACATTTTATTAAAACAAATTAATAAAAAAATCTCTTTAGCATACTTGATACTACCATGTGCGTGTATGAATTTTGTCCCACCCTTGGAGAGTGTGAGTCGCTGGCAGTCGGGTTATGAGAGTGTTGTGCTTCCGTCGGGTTTCAAAATGACGGGAATGATTTGAGAAGCAGTTTACCGCCGGGTTAACAGCTTTTCCAACGGCCGCACATTTTGAATGGAAATCGTGAGTTCTGCAAGCACAGCCGGGCAGCAATCCGCTGCGGTTAAAAATACGTATCACGGTTGGTAGGTACGTCTAGGTCTAGAGACTCTAGAGTCTAGATTACACGAATCGCGCAGTGATACATGCGCGGTAGCAACATGTTTATTTATTTATTTAATAAATAAATAAATAAACATGTTGCTAATAAATAAATAAATAAACATATTTATTTATAGTATATTATTTATTTATTTAGTTATGGCCAAAATTACGCCGAGTAGCATTCTTTCTGGTCGAAATAGACAAAAATATTAAATCCGTATATCCCGACGCACACTTGTAAATTGAAACGCTTCTTACTGGCGTTTTTCATAGTACAAAGGTTTCCAACTAAGTAGGTACTAAACAAATTCTCTTTCGGAAATACCACATTGAAAACGTTTCACCTGTATGTATCAAAATGTTTTTATTTCTCTGAGTGTCTTTTAATTTCATATTATTTTCGCATTTTACACAGTTTTATGATCATCAAGTTATTCCTCATATTCTGCGAACACGATGCTGCTTGTTTACAATGGCCGAGCGTTAAACCAAATACGGACAAATCAAACTACCTTTTGAAATACATCTCTGATTTACTGCTGTTCAATTTTATTTCAATGGATATTTTAACGGAGGGTATTTTATTTTTTGCATACTAAACCAAATATTTTATTTTTAGTTGCTTGTAGAAAGCTTTTCGTTTTGCCAATATTTTTTAAAATATATTTGGCAATATTCTCTCCAATTTTCAGTTTGATTATTTTTTATGTAATTAAATTTGATTGTATGTAATCTATCTTAATAATTTTTTTTATTTTATTTTCTGTCTTATATTGGAGGCACTGCTAAAAACCAGCTGCATTCAGGAGAAATCCTGAGCAGTGAAATCCTGAGCTAAGCAGCGACCTTTTCGTCAATAGAACCAATGAATAATCAAAAATGTGTATTATTTAAAAAAAAATCTATTGATGAATTGAATAAACGATTTTTTTATTGAATATTATTATTAAATACTTAAATTTGTTTTATCTTATAAATGCGTGCATGATAATTTTTAGTTTTTTTATGATTTTTTATTTATTTATTAGGATTGTTTCATGCGGAGTGCGGACCATACTGGTTAATGCATTTTTTACATTTTACAAATTCATTATTTATAAGCTCTATTTTTCCCATATAAACTGAAAATTTAACTAATGATGTAAAATGTGTAAAATGCTTACGAATATAAATAGCCGAATCCCCACAAGAAAATGAAAGAAGTCTTATATTTTTTACAGTGAAGTAAATAAAGTTCTGTTTTTATTATTATATACTTATACGATAAAAAATTAAAACAGAGTTTCATTGTTATAGTTTTGAACGTAACCTATGTTTTTTTTTAACATTATCCACACAGGAGGCATTGACGAAAATAATTTTCTTCACGGCCTATATCGTCTTTGGGGATGTTGTTTGAGGAGTCTTTTTGAGGAGAGGAAGGAATGAAGACCCATGCTATAGAAGGAAGGAAACACAGGGGCCAGCAAATCGTAACATAACCGAGCTTTTGAACTTAAGAACGAGTTGTAGAAATATCCCCTTTTCACGTGACAAATGTCAAACCCTGTATAAACGTTGGGTGAGCGTTTGGCGTGTGTCCCACAAAGAATTGGTGCCGAAGGGATCAATGACGCTAGTTCTTCAGAGCATCTGCCATTGAAATACCGGTAGAAAAGGACAGTATTTCCATCTGACACCCGAGCTCTAACGATTGCAATTAATATAGGGAATTCTCTCAAACGGACAGCCCGTTTCTGCACAGAGTCAACGGTTTTCTTCAAATACCCTGGGGCTCTAGACCAGAGGTGGCTGGCAATTTCAATATTGGGTCGCACTTGCGATGGTGAGCAGTTGTGTACTATTAAAGCATCTGCGGGTCCTGTACAGTACGCCCAGCTTCTGAGAGACTAATACGTCTCTAGCTTTGATGAAGCCCCTATGCCTGAGCTGATCTCTTAGAGTTACACCAAGAATATCAATGGAAGAGATGTCGGGAAGGTTGCTCTCGTTGAATGAGAATAGATTGTTATTTCGATCCCTTTTAGACGTATTCAGACATGATTGGGTCTATGAATCATTAAATACGACTAGTTTATTCTTACCCCAAGATAAAACATTCTCGAAGTAACCGTCCATTCTCTGCTTCAAAGCCTTCCGAGTTTTTGCATCCTTTGGGGGCTTGTCAAACAAAAAGCTGTCATGGACTGTTCCGTGATCCGTTTAGTAATTAATTGGATTCCACGACAAATCAACAACGTGGTATTTCAACACCCTTTGTAAAGCTATGAAAAAAAAATTAAAATAGCCCATAACCTAACCTATTAAACCATTTTTTTAAACTACTGTATTCTTTTACCTTTTACTTTTAATTTCAAAGGAGGTGTTGAAGTTGCTGAACTGCCTGAATCGATTTATCCTTCAAAAAAGTCAGCAATCCACGTACACAAAAGAGTGCAGAAATCCGTAAGAAGGCAGTTTGTTGACAATTCTTAAGTGCCGAACCCGGTCAAAGTCCTTGGAAGTCTCTAGTGCAACCGTCCGAGTATCACCGAAACGTTCCAGGCACCGTCCTCAAACATGCTTCACATATGCGAGAAGATCACTGCCCAAGCTGCTCCGCTGGAATCCCTATTGGCGGTCGTTAATAATTTTATTATTAAAATGTTCGACTTACGAACTCTTAATATAAAGAAAATATTTTTGATAACATCACTCCAAAATTAAATTATTTTCCCATTTAATAGTCTGGTAGGTTAACAATATGTTGTTCTTGTATTAATTATACTTATATAATTCACTTGCATAGCGTGGATTTACTAGATGATCATTTTCTTGGAAAAGTGTGTTATTTTCCTATGGGGAAAACTAAACCCGGACCTAAAAGTCTAGTGCTCAAAATATGAAGACAATGTTAGCGAAACTAAATCGAAAATCTGAAACAAAAAAATCAGAAAACGATACGGTCACATCTGGGACTCGAACCTTCGGTTTTGCGGGCCGCAGCTCTACCGATTGAGTGACCCTATCCGATTCGGTGGTTTTAACTGTTATACTTTGACCGGGAACTACCAAAAACATCTTTATTTTCTGAACGCATATTTTAATTGGCTGCTATCTTTCTGTATGAATATGCGTCAATGTAGGTAACAAATATAGATAGGAACGTTTGCCTTTTAAAACAATATTAAATTAAATACAAGGAAAACTCCCGTAGCATCGAGAAACAGGTTTTCCCAAATATTTTCCATTTTCCCAAACGCAGCTCCGTCTACGGACATTTGACATCCCTCAGCTGATAAAAATTGAAAAAACTCTCACCTTTCTCCCAGCTCGTCCCCCGGAATCCGTCAACATTTGTCTCGATTTTGCAAATGGTTTTTCCCCCGCCCCTCGCCGTATCCCCGGTGATGTATCGAACGGGGTCCGATCCGGAAAACCGGCGATGACAGCACGACGCTTTGTCTCGCGCACTCTCTATTAGGGTACGTACGTCGCGGCCGGCCTTTGTGTTATGCCTTTCGCCGCCGTTCGCCGCTGCAACAGGAAATAAATAGGGTCATTACCAGCGACCGCCGTCATTTCGCCGGCGATTGGCGCACGGCGATATTTTCCGCAAAACGATACAAACGAATAAACGGATCGTATGTTTTCATCGGAAAGGGAAAATTAAGTGTCGGTACAAAGTTAAGATGTAACGGTACAAATTTATTGTTTTATTTATTGTTTTTATTTAATGAAATAAACCTATTGTTTTAAGCACTAATTTATATAAGTTTTTTAACCAATTGGTTTCGCTTGCCTCAAGCTTCAACAGGGTACAAATTAAAAGCAAAATATTTTGTGTTTATACAAAATGAAATAACTACTTTGATTTAAAGCACTTTATTTTGATTTAACTGCTCCCGTCTGGATCCAGTGAGACTATGACATCCCTAATTGGGGTATGTTGTGGGGCTGAAGGTAAGTGGGGAAGGGAAGGAGATGGGGAAGACAAAGGTGGGAAAAGTATCTGGCTTCTCAGATCTAGTCCCTAAACACGGCTAAAGCCATTTGGAGCAACGTTTCAATTCTGAATGGTGGTCTTACACCAGGGCGATTATGGGATTGTCTTCCGCTCTGGAACGTGCCGCAAATATAGCATTGATTATTTTAATTAATAATTTTTTTTATTTTTATAGAGAAACCTCACAAGAGTCCCAACTGCTTCCCTCTGGAGCCAGTGAGACTATGGCATCCCCAATTGGAGTATGTTGTGAGGCTGAAGGTAAGTGGGGAAGGGAAGGATATGGGGAAGAGGAAGGTGGGAAAGTACCTGGCTATTCAGATCTCGTCACTAAACACGGCTAAAGCCATTATTAAGCAACGTTTCAATTCTGAATGGTGGTCTTACACCAGGGCGATACTGAGAGTATCTTCCACTCGTGCCGCAAATTTGACATATATTATTTTTATTAATTAATTGTGAAATACCACAAATTAATCAAATAAAATTTATTTACGCACGCCGGGTTCGAACCCGTGACCTTCGGAATGGGAGTCCAAAGACTTGCCTCTATATTACTCCGGCCGTGATTATTAATAATATTTAATTTTTGTAATTTATAAATTTGCTAATTGTAAATATGTTGTGTTTGTATGTAAAATTTTTAATCCTTTCTTTATATCAAAAGAATGATTTGTTTCTAAAATGTGGTTGGCAAATTCAGAATAATTTTTATTATTCAAGCACCTTACATGTTCCTTAACTTTATATTAATTATTATTATTATCCTGATGAAGAAACCATGGTTTTGAAACATGTTGATATTATAACATTGATTATAGTGGTTTACACAAAAGTAATTTGTTTCACTTAAATAAAATGATGCCACAAAGGGGGTTTGCAAAGGCTGAAGAAATAAAGATATTAACTGTTTATTTTATTATTACATATTATCTCAGATATGTATGGTGAGATAGTTAAATTGTTAGGGTGGAGTGTAACATATATTTATTAATATTTTGGTAGAAAACAGTAACTTTGTGGCTTGACATATTTCATTGAATTTATTAGTAGTTTATAATGTAAGTAAGTAAGAATTCTACTCGGCTCCTGAAATATTTAAAAACAGTTTTAATCCTAGCATCACATAATAGACATCGCAATGCAGAATAAAAATTCTAAACATCACTTAAAAACTTCTTTAAAAAATTCATTGCACATTCCGATACTTACGCTGTAGTTTTTCAATGGGTTGTCTGCTTGATTCTGCTAGTGTAAAATGTTTTTACAATAAAACATATAAATTTGTTTTAGACCACTTTAAATTTTAATTAAACTTTAATATTCTCCTGACGAAGGAAGGGTTCTTCCGAAACCGGTAGAGTGTAATTAAAATTTAAAGTGGTGTAAAACAAATTTATATATTTTATTGTAAATTATGGCGAGCTACAAAATTAATGCTTATTACGAACATGTAAAATGTTTTTAGTTATGTGGTGTGCTAAAGATGTAAACTGTTCTGTTCATTATGCAAAAAAATAATATGAAAGATGATATTAATACATCTTTAAACACAGTGAACCGAAATATGGTTTCCAACATTGAATAACATATTGGTTCATAGAGTTTTTTCCAACAATGTATACCGGAATGGTGTGGTTTAATCAACTTTTGACAGAGCTAAGATGAAAACTTGATTGCCATAAGTTTCATTATCATTATCTTCTTCCCCTTGTCCTATTCGGGTCCCGCTGCATCGACAAGGCTCCTCCATACGTCCCTGTCTTGCGCTGATTGTTCGGCCTCCGTCCATGGCAGACCCATCCTCTCCTCACACAACTGTGTCTGGGGCGGCCTACTGGACGTCTACCCTCTGGAATCGCACTCAGTATCTTCCTCGGAATTCGGTCATTAGACATTCTTAGTACATGCCTAAGCCACCTCAGTTGCGATTTTTCTATGAATAGTAGCAGTGGTTCAATGTTTAGATCATCTCGGATCATTGTGTTTCTTATATGATCCCATTTCGTAACCCCTGCCACTCCTCTCAAGTATGTCATTTCGGCAGCTTGGACTCTAGAGCGTGTTCGTTCTAGTTATGTTGCTATAAATTTTAAAATAAAATTAACAGTATTACCTTAATTAAATTAAACAACTAACTTTGTTTACTCCACTATACAATCATAATTACCGACATAATGTTTCGAAACCGATGGGTTCTTCGTCAGGATAATAAAAACATAAATATATATATATATATATAGTGGTGTAAACAAAGTTAGTTGTTTCTTTAAAAATGACCCCGCAAAGTGATTTTGTGAAGTTTGAAGAAATAACCTTATAATAGTGCTAATTATTAGCATTCGTCTACATCACATTAGTTTTCTTATAGTATCATTTGGTGTACTATATTAACTTACTATTATCATGTAAGTATTTTTCCCTTTCACTTCACTTTATGTAGGTAAATAACTAATTATTTATATTTTTTTAAAAACAAATCGATTTCAAGCCACAAAATGAAAATTTACAGGAGACGGCAAAAACAAATTTTACAATCTTTTGAAAGCAATAAAAAACAAGTTTATAAGAATATGGCTATTAGTTTTCAATTTTTGTAATAAAATATTGCAATTATATTTATGATTATGAATGAATTGAGTAAGTAATAATATAAGTAATTTCAACTAAGATTTTTTCAAGAAAGATTTTTTTTAAGAATATTTTAATTTAAAAATTAATTTGTTGGTTTTTGATTTTTGATTTTAAAAATTTATTGAAGGTAAAAAAACGTTCTCACGGTGCGTGTTATTAGATTATGAAGTTCATGCTCGCCTCTCCGACCAGATTGGTGAGAAAATGATTTTTTTTTTCGTCAGAGTCGTAAATGATATCCAGAAAAAAACTAGGTTTATCATTGACAAAGAAAATTAATTAATTCCAGAGGAGAAAATCTCTCTTGTTGGCAAAAAGCGATGTGTCAATTATGTCTGACATGTCTTGGGTCTTTGTGACTCTTTTTAGTCCCGATAACTTCGTGATACGTGCTCCGTCTTCATTGGGCATTAGGCTGAACTTTTTGTCGCTTTATGGCCGCGCCTTCCCGCGACATGCGTTCCATCATTCCGGCAAAGTGACAGAGTTTATTGTTTACATGGCTGATTTGCTTTGTACGGACCCCTATTGGGGCTTTATTTTATCCTGCTATTTTGTGATATTGATTGTTAAGGGCTGTCCTCATTTATAGAAGTCACATATACGAATCGTCGATTCTGAACGAGTAGACCTCTAGATCTCTGAAATATAAAAAAAATAGCATAATGTTTTTACTATTGAGAAATCTGTTATTTACAGTGACTTTTCAGTATATATTTTTTATTAGAACAACCCACTATTTATAACTTTTGAAGGTTAATCCCATCAATGTAATTTATTATTATGTAATATATTATTATGTAATATATTATTATGTAATATATTATTATGTAATATATTAATTATATATATAAATTGAGTATTCATTTAGACTTTTACAAAAAGGTCAACAGGTGTTCCATATAAATAAAATCGGATACATTTATCCGAGACACTATCTAGGAAACAAACACGTTCATAGAACACTTGTTTTCAATGAAAAAGATAGCTGCCAATAATATGGAAAAAAAATAGTTGAAGGTAATATTGTTAATTCTAATTCTAATTATTGTGAGTTTGATAAATATGACGTGTAAATAAATGGTGGCCTAATTTGAATGGCGTTTGTCCCGGTAAGACATAAGGTTCTGGGGTTCGAGTTCCAGTTGCGACGATATCTTTTATTTTTCTGTGTTTAGTTATTTGTCATATTTTCGTTTCTTTCTTTCTTTCTTTCTTTTTTCTTTCTTTTTTTTTAAAGAAAGACAAACATTTCCGGGTTACGAATAACCCAACAAAATTTGAAAATCTCCTACTACCATCACACTAAGCGGAAGATGTTTCTTGTGTTGTGATGGAGGACTTAGCCAGCCGAGGAATCGAACACGGAACGCCTGGGTGGGATCCAAACGCGATGCCCACTCAACCACTGACCGGTCGATAAATAGTGCTATCTTCTTCTTTAATGATACTTTTCAGTTTAATTGCTATATTTCCATTTAAATGTATCATTAATATTTCCAAGACCAGGCATTTATCGACAATTATTTCACTCTACTTTCATAAAATAAACGTCATTTGTCTAGAAGTTTGCAAGTAGACTAAACAGAAACATTAGTTTTGCCTTAAGACAGCAGTTCTCACGAATTGATTAAATCCTCAACCGGTGTAGAACAACTCATAAAAATAATAAAAATAATAACTAAAATAGGTTCGAAGAATTAAATGCTCCCCAAGGAGGAAGGAGGATTTTATTCTATGGAAAATAAGATTGTTTTCTTAGGGCCGGTATATCAGTCTTTGCTAAGGAGCACATTCCTCGCTCAACTTAAACCACCGAAATCGGCCGCTTAAGCCGTGGTAAGCCGCAGAATAGTTCCTTTGCTAGACGCTGTAGCGCTATTTGCAAAAACACATCTGTCATCTGTCAGATTTCACATTGCTTCGGTTTCGATCTGCTACGTACGGACGCAATAAATTACATTGGAGGAATAAGTTTACGGTCAGTGGTTCAGTGGGCATCGCGTTTAGGTCCCAACCAGGCATTCCATGTTCGATTCCTCGGCTGGCTAAGTCCTCCATCACAACACAAGCAACATCTTCCGCTTAGTGTGGTGGTAGTAGGAGATTTTCAAATGTTGTTGGGTTATTCGTAACCCGGGAACGTTTGTCTTTCTTTTTAAAGAAAAAAAAAAGAAAAAAAACTTTAAAAAACTTTAAACTTTAAAAAAAAACCTATCAACATGGAATTTGAACTTTCTTCAAGTGATGACGATTTAGACATCGTTTGACGTTTGGTTGTTTAATAATAACCATAGAGTCCATAGATACTTACATAAATAGATTGGCTCGGCATAGAAATGACTAAAATTATCATAGACTAAACGTTTAAAATTGGTCAACTCTAGGATTACGACTGATATACGGATTGTGTGCTAAGCCATGCTGAACTCCAAATTCTCTCAAAGCCGAGCTTTAGACCAACTGATATACCGGCCCTTAGTGAGAAAGGCATTTTTGTTTCGTTACCAGTCTGCCCTAACTAAAACTAACTCCTTGAGAGTGGTTTCCGATGGATAGAAGTGCTTATATTCTCAGAGCGGTGTAAGGGATTCTATACCCCTCTCTTTATCTCGGTGTTGCTTTAAATGCGACGTTTTACCGCTGGGTTTAAGTTTAAGCCACCCTTTTAGAATATCGCTCGGATGGAATAGTTGGGCTCGGAAGGGTGTTGGCAGGCGGCTATCTGCTATCCGCAGCAGATGTTTTGTGGGAACTGTCGCCGAAGAAACCTAATTAACCCATCCTCGGGGTCACCACCCAAGCCGCCCTACACCCTACATGCTAGAATAAACACTCGAATTCTTAGCCTTCTCTTGTACTCAATGTCGACGGGATTAACTTTAATCGGTTAAGTTTGCGCTCCATAATAAAATTATGTAAAATTGTAAAGAATACTATACATATACTACTGGTGGATACTACTAATATTTTTTTTAAAAGAAAAACTCTCTTTTTAACTTTTGAAGGTTATTCCCATCAATGTAAAATGTCATTGAAGAAGAAAACAATAATAATCTAATTTTTTAAAATATGAAAATGAACAAGACACAGAAAAATAATAAAAGATAACGGTCAAAATTGGGACTCGAACCCAGAACCTTACGTCTTACCGGGATTATGAGACTGTCGTAATTGGCAACTTCATATTTCAAATTTCAGAATTATAATAATATTATCTTCGACTAATGTAACAATAAAAAATAAAACAATATAACAATATTATAATAGATCGCAATAGCTCAATTGGTAGAGGTGTATGTCCCTGTAGGACGTAAGGTTCTGGGTTCGAGTCCCAGTTGCAACCGTTATCTTTTATTATTTTTCTGTGACTTGTTCATTTTCATATTTAAAAAAATTAGATTATTATTGTTATCTTCTTCTTCAATGATACTACTAATGATTAACTTAAATATTCATTTTAATAATAAAATGTTATACAAACAATATAAAATAATTTTTGTAATCGTTGAGTTCTACTTTTACGTAGTTAAATGTCAATGTAGGTTGTAGGTACGATTTAATTTTTTAAGCCACACTTTCAAGTAGAATGTAAGAAGGCACCTACATCTATCTATTTTACAGAAAAAAACGTATCAAAAATTAAGTAACGATTGATAATCTATCACAATTGTTTCTTTTAATAAACTATGAAAAATGTTCGCTGTATAAAATTACCTTTTGAGATTTTACTACTCGGAAATATTCATAATATTAATTTGAAACTACGTAGGTGCGAGTTAAACGAACTCTATCTAAAATATACTCTTTCAAAATGCATATATCTCCGTAGGTATATAATCATAATCGCGCAAGTCATTCAACCTCTTTTTTAATAATATCGTGGCCTAGTTCAAAATCATTGACTTGGCAAACTAGTTTAGGGTTTTTGTCTTCCGGTACACAGAAGATAATGGAAATGTGTATGTCTTTGGAAAATTTGAGCCAACAAATACGATAATTCCGGTGTGTTGTTGTTTTAAATCTTTTACGTAGTGCGTCGTGAAAATCTTCTATTTGTATTTAAAAAACATTTACAGTTTCCTACTGAAAACAATTGGAAAACCCTATTATTTTTTATTTCTTCAAACTTCGCAAAATCACTTTGTGGCGTCATTTTGAATTAAATTAAAACAAATAACTTTGTTTAAACCACTAATATAATCACAATTATTTAATTATTACTACCCTGACGAAGAAACCATCGGTTTTGAAACATGTAGGTAATTGTGATTATATTAGTGGTTTAAACCCTATTATTTATTTATTTATTTATTTTATTTTACGCCTAGAGAACATTTACATAAAGGCAGTACACTTTAACATGAGAAAAAATATACATACATATATGAAAAACAGATAAAGGCAAAATAAATTTAAAGTACAGTGAAAAATAATAACAATGAAGTCTTTATTGAAATTTCCTTTGCCTTAGGTTTATAAAGGATGTTTTACGTGGTTTTTATAGATCTGTTGTTTTTAAAATAATAATATCCGTGTATTTAGGAAATGTCAATTTTTAACATTTTATTGTGTGTATCTTAGTTGTGGTGCGCTGTGATGTTTTTTTGGCAATATTTGCAATTACTAGAAAATTATTGACTGTTTTATTTTGTTTATGTAAAAACGATGTTTTTACCAAATCTTAGATTAAGGCTCCATATTGCATTTAACAAGAAACTTATGTAAATTTTATCATTTTAATAATCTTTAAGACCAAAATAATAAAAATAAAAAAATCATACCCACAAATCATTCTCATTTTCTAATTGTAATATTGTATTTTTTCGGAAGAGAATGATATTTCATGTACTTATTTTATTCGTGTCTGGATACCGGCTAAGCTCGGTCAATCAACTCATACGTTGATAAAATTGTGGCCTTCATACCTATTTCTACGCAGTTGAATTAAGAAATTATCCAGTTTTTAAATTATCAGCCATACAAGAAACAAAACTTGTATGACCAGAAAACAAAATGAGCTTCCTTTTTTTAGCTTTTTATGTAAAAACAATTTTTTTTACCAAATCTTAGATCAAGGCTCCGTATTGCATTTAACAACAAACTTATGTAAATTTAATCATTTTAATAATCGTTAAGACCAAAATAATAAAAAAATATATCACACCCACAAATCATTCTCATTTTATAATTATAATATTGTATTTTTTCATAATGATATTTCAAGTACCTATTTTATTCGAGTCTGGATACCGGCTAAGCTCGGACAATTAACTCAAACATTGATAAAATTGTGTCCTTTAAACCTATTTCTACGCAGTTGAATTACGAAATTATCCAGTTTTTAAATTATCAGCCATACAAGAAACAAAACTTGTATGACCAGAAACAAAATGAGCTTCCTTATTTTAGCTCCTCTCAGGTTAGAGTGCATTACGGAAAATGGCCGATGTAATTAATATTAAAAAAAAAACTAATTTCATCCGCCTCTGTCGACGTTTTTTGTCTTGTACGAGATGAGAAAATCCGCAAAGATGATGAAAGCACTCAACCGAGACGGAGAAGATTGAATAAATCCTCTTGACGGGCCGCAAAGAAACCCAAAAGTTTATTTTTTCACCACCACCCCTCGGGAGCGGTCATTAACTGAGGTAAACATACCGCCTTCCAGCCAGCCAACCATAACCCGGCCCGTGAGCTTACAAGCCTCAAGGTTGATACCATAATAATTGCTTAGCGATATTTCGCAGGTTAGAGCACAATCTTTGGCTTCTGTTTGGGTGGCTATAAAAAAAAAATATTTGGGCAGCTTTTGCATGTGCTACGACAATTATTTACACATAATAGTTATTTTAATAAAGATTGTTTCAAAAATATTTAGGGAGAAAAATACATTTCAAACGACTAAGATTTTGAGATCAGAAGCAAGTGGACTTTTTAATACCCAATATTACATTACGTAAGTTACTGGAGTACCTACTTACTCATGAGTGGCGATTCCCCTAAAAAAATTGGCGTATTTTGTCAGAGGCTAAAAATATTCCCGCTTTGCAATAAAATCCAAATAAATGGAACATTTGTTAACGTATTCGAAAACTAAAAACTGTTTTCGAAAGGTGATGAAATAGGCTTTCAAATTTCTATACTAAAATTACTATGTATTTATTTAAATATAATTTTTTTTTGCGAAAACTTTAAAAAGTTTTAAAAATGGCTCACTTTACTTTTTTTTCTAACTAAAATTACTGATAATGAAAAAAAATAAAACGCATACTTATTTCATTAGGTAAATGAATTATAAACATTACTGTCACCTCACTTTTTTTCGTTTCATGTAAAAAAAATTCTTAAAAAATTCATAAAGTTCCATAATTTCTTTTCAAATTGCTATCGGAAACTTTGGTTTCAGAAACAGGGAAATTTAAATTTTTTTGTGGTTTTCTTTTAGATTTGAATATGTAGTTTGTTGTATTCTCTTTCCAATACCGTTTAGATCACATTTCTGACTATGATAGTAAGGGAAAAACAACAATTTCTGTGAGACCTATATGAGCTGGGACAATTATGGTCTCCTGTGATTAAACGGGTTAATAATATAATTGTAATTACTGTAGCCTATTAATCAAATGAATAACTTACCATCTTCTTGGGATTCTCCTGCCAGTAAATAGTTTTCCAATTTGGACTAGTAACGACTAACATGTACAAAATAAAAGGAATGGAACTGTAAATTATTTTAATGATTTTTCTTTAAAAAAATGTTTAATGAATCTATTACTTGCTCGGGGTTATTATTATAAGTTGGTAAATATTATATTAAAAACATGTTATGTTATCTACATATAGTAAGGAGTAGTTTTAAATCGTTTTATTTTTTATTTTATTTATAATTTTTTTCAAACATTACATAGTACAATGATTTTTGGCTGTCCAACTAAGAAAATAATCTGTTTTAGGACAGTCAAAATGGGCAGATTTATTTAATGTAAATATTGATTTGTCTATTGTTTTGACTTTTACTGTGCTTATCCACTTGAAAATTTACTTTGATTTTGATGAAATTAATGAACTAGAGAATCAAAAATAGATAAAACAAAGATAAGAAATTGAAAGAAAGAAAGTAGAGAATAAAAAAAAAATCTAAAAAAAAATTATAAACGTGGTTGCTTTTTCAACCATTCCATGAAATCTTGCATTAAACGTTCAATTTGTTTTGCAAAATTACTAAAGGGAAAGAAAAGTTTTGTGCGGATATAAGGATTAAGTCACATAACTATCCACCTAATACATACATTTAAACAATATTTTCACACTTGAATGTTATAATTCCACATTTTACCGTATATATTTTAACATATCTCAAAAATCCATAATGAAGATTAAATCCCCAAAGTTGTGTAAAATGGTTGTGGAAAAACTGCCAGGCTCCCTGCATTTAGTTAATAATTGCGTTGGAAACAGCGTGAGGCGCCCACAATAATAATACGTCGTTTTGCGGCCTGTCTGGGGCCAAGTGTGATTTAAATAATGACTTGGGTGGACACGTTGTGGACCCGACTCTAGGATAATAAAATTGTCGCGACACTAAACCAGTAGTCTGGGAAGAACCCAATGAGGGTTTCTCTCAGAACTAAGACAAGCGACGCGACGGGTCAAGCTTCCAACTCAGCATTCACCATTTCGTATATTCTTATTTTTCTTGAATTTTGTATTCACAATTCTTATCAACTTACTTAATTTTGTACTGTTTACATTTTAAATAACTAAAATATGCCATGTCTTTCCGAATCATTAGATTTAAAAAATATATATATATAAAATTGCGTGTATGTGTATGTATACATGTGTGTGAGTATGTATACATGTGTGTGAGTATGTATACATGTGTATATATGTATGAGTATGAGTATGTATACGTGTGTATATGTGTATGTACATGTGTGTACATATATATATATATGTATATATGCATATAAATATATATATATATATATATATATCCACATCTAAATATAAAAATACAATCACAGAAATTCCTGCAACATCAATTACCTCTGCACATATATGTACTATATTTTTAATTCTTAATCTTTTTATTTTAACCACCACTGTTTTATACCCACATATTATAATGCCCACGCACAGGCTTCGCCTTTGTAAGATTTTTTTTGTTACCTTTTCATTTATGTTATTATGTATGTATCTACTTATAAATGTATGTATCAAAAAATTTTGCCAATAAAAAAAAAAAAAAAAACTACTTGGTAATATTTAAACACTAGCTTCTGCCCGCGACTTCGTCTGCGCAGGATTAGTACTTCGATTAGACTATTTTCTTTTAGTCCATTTATGGCCCAGCTTTAGCCCATCTATGTTTATACCAAAATTCTTAACCTATTTATTTAAAATATCTATAATTCTTGATTCTATTCAAGGGTGAGTACTTCAAATATATTCACTAATTTAAATATTTTCTAAAATAGAATTTTGATTTTACAATCATTGTTTTTCAAAACGTCATTCTGAAATTTTGACACTTTCTATTAAACAATAATTATTATTTGTAATACATGGAAAGTACCAAGCTTTGGGTATAAATTATAACTTATATGTTATTCTGATGTATGAGCTATATTATTGTAAAGTTTCATTAAAGTCCATTCAGTGGTTTTTGCGTGAAAGAGTAACAAACATACATACATCCATACAAACTTTCGCGTTTATAATATTAGTAAGATAGTAAGATAAGATATCTCAATCTTTAAAATAGATTTACATTACAACATAATTATAAAATGGTATCCTCAATTATTAAGCGATCATATTTACTATGAATAAAATATCATATATCTAGATTGTCGATTTACTGTCGCTCTCTCTGTACTGAAAGTTCGCTTCAGTTGCGATCGTAATATTATATAGAACCAAGAACCCCCGCAAGTAAAACCCTTCACGGCAAATAGTGGGTATGTAATGAAATGTATGTAAATTATACGTTCTTGCATATCATATTTCAAATAATATACTCAATTTGAAGTATCTATGTAAATAAAACACGGTTTCGTATTGTTCCTTTGTGAAATTTACTAAAATAAATGTTTCATTAGAAATTAGAACCAATCTATAGAACCAAATATTAATACTATTTTTTTTAACAGGAGGCCCTGAGGGATATAATTCCCATCCATATTTCATCCCCAAAGGTGACAAGGCGGACAAGGAAGTTCTAGGAAGTAATAAGGTATGATAAGTAGGTAGGAGTCTGGGGGTCAGAGTGTTCAGGAGTGACGGACGTATGAATTCATCCCTCCCATTGCGGTGCAAGGCGACGTTTCAAGAGGTAAAAAGGTCTCTCTCAACCAGTGTCTACCGATCCGACCCGCCACACAGCTGGCTTTCAGGTGCAACAACCGCCAAGATCCGGAAAAATCTCACCCCATTAAGTAACTAAACGTAGCAATCACTTGGAGAGTACACAGTTTATATACAGTTTCCAGTAAACATGTATACACGTACCACACGATAATTAGTGTAACAGCATTCTTTTATTAGCCAACGATGGAAATGAAACAAATGACAATACTACAGAATAGAGCCATGAGAAATGTACTGAAGAATAACGAAAATCCAGGAAATGTTGATTGAGATAAATATCGTTCATTTTAACTCATTATTTATATCAATAGTTTATTTTTAATCTACAAAGTAATTAATGGTCATACATAATTGAATTTCTAATAGAAATTGAAAACTTGGAGCACAAACACACACATATGAGACGAGGAAAAGAAATGACATAAGACCCCTCCAGCAAAAAAAAACTTAGTCAAAAGTCGTTGATTTACAGGGCAATTAAGATATTTGGCGAATTACAAAGGGAAATAAAATTGCAAGAAAATATAAACAAATTTATACTTAAATTACGAATATATTTGATTGATTTATTGTAAAAATACATATTGGGACATAGAAAACTAAACTTAAAAAGGACATCAAATAAATAAATACAACATTGTATACAATAACACGGTACATTTAAGAGAAGTGTTATAAAACAAACAACTATAAAATAATAACAGTTACATTAGTAGTTTAGTTCAATTAATAGTTTTAAAGATATAGGCCTACATGGGGTACAATAAAATTATAAATGACTAGCTTCTGCCCGCGACTTCGTCTGCGTAGGATTAGTACTTCGATTAATCTATTTTCTTTTCCTAGGTACCATTCTAGTTTGTACCAAAATTCTTAATCTATTTATTTAAAATATCTATAATTCTTGATTCGATTTAAAGTATTAGGCCAGTATTTCAAATAAATTCATTAATTTAAATATTTTCTAATATATAATTTTGATTTAACAATCATTGTTTTGCGAAATGTCATTCTCAAATTTTGACATTTTCTATTAAACAATAATTATTATTTTCAATCTATTGAAAATAAATAGCTAGCATTATAAATTATAGCCTATATGTTATTCTGATGTATGAGATATATTATTGTAAAGTTTCATTAAAATCCATTCAGTAGTTTTTGCGTGAAAGAGTAACAAAAATACGTACATCCATACAAACTTTTGCGTTTATAATATTAGTAAGATTATGTGAGTTCTAATTAGCAACACAAGAATATCGGTAGGGCCATCAATATATTTTATTATTAATCAAATTACACTACATTAAAATAAAATATTTAAAATAAATTTCGACTGAAGCCCTAACAAGTCGACACGTTTCAATCACAAACCATTATGAATGGAAGTCGAAGCCATGACACAAGGCAAATAGCCAGTCCCTAATGTCGCCTCGGGGATGAAAAATTCGCGATTTGCGTAACCTCCCCCTCGAGCACATGTCACCTGTCATAACGCTGTGCCGGCTCGGGAAAGTTCGATGGAACCGTGTCCCCGGGAAAGGCTTGACATCTGTCACTAGGCGCTGTATGATTGCGGTGCGCGCTCCGTACCATAACTGCTCCCGGATCGCAATAAAGAATATAAGAGATACAAGTGCGGATACGTAATATCGGCCAGATGTACCGATATATTGATAATATGAAGTTTTTATATACATGATTTATGAGGTTTTTTCACTCTTACACAACTTTCATACTTATACTTGCCTTTTTTCTTATTTTTATTGGAAAAATTCTGGAATTGAAAATATAATGTCTTTTATTTCAGAAACGATATTATATTTTTTTTTATGAAAATTCTATATGTGGAAGGCATGGTGGGTGCATCCATTGGGAGAGACTGGTTGAGGGAGACCCTTTTTACCCTAAGAGTGTGGATATTAGAGAGACGGCATGCGGAGTGTGTCCGCGCGCTTCAAGCGTGCCTTTTCGAAAATTTTACCCAGACAGTAAAATTTTCGAAAAGGCACACTTGGAGCACGCGGGCACACTTCACATGCCGTCTCTCTTATATCCCTACTCTTAGATTTAACCCCTCCAAGGGTGCTAGCATAATCGATCGATATGAAGTTACCGACCGATTGTCGGTAACTTCTCATCGTTCCCTAGGACAACTGCAGATCGCTAACGTACAAACGACAGTTGATATAGAATATATTAAGGACACTTAGTCATTGTGAACTGTCACCTATTCGTTTGCAATCTGTAGTTGTCCTAGGGAACGATGAGAAGCTACCGAAAATTGGTCGGTAACTTCATATCGATCGACCATGCTAGTACCCCAGCAGGATTCTCTCGAAACATCACCTTGCACCGCAGTGGAAGAAATGGATTCATAGGTCCATTCGTCACTCAGGTTCTCCTGTGTAGAGATAAAGTATTAAAAAAAAAATGATTACAGGTAGATACATAATATAATAATACATTCGTAGATTACTACCTACATGTTTTAACAATACCAAGAGAAATAACAAATAAATTAATTTGCTATTATAGTATTACGTAAATAGAATATTTTTAAGGACCAATTGTAGATTGATTAGGACCAGCTAAAAGTTTTGTTTTCATGTAATGATTAGGAAAACAAAAATAGGCCACACTAATTTTGATCCTCTCTATGAATCTTTTATATTTTGGTTTTGTTTTTATTTTTGCCTGTTTTGATACATTTATTTATTTACAAATTAAAAGAAGGACACAGCTAAATCAACCTCTACAACTAACATGTATCTACGAAACTAGATGAAAATGATTTTTATCTTTTAAGTAGTAATATTTTTTTAGGTGTGAACTTTGATATTTATTACCTTGTAATCAGAAATTTTGAGCTAAATTATGGAAATGCTAAGTTTTACTTGGGTAAACTAAAAAAAGCTCCATGCCTAATTACTTAACGAAATTATTAATTATTACGATATTGTTTGTTATATAAGTAGTTTAACGGCACATAGTGTGATTAGGAGTGATTGACCAGCGGCTGAGAATAAAAGTTTAAACATGCTTGCAACTGTACAGGAAGGTTCCAATGAGAAAGATCGATTATTCCCCGTATCAAATTTTTAAAATTAAAATTTTTTTATCGATTTATTTCATTCAAAACTTGCTTTAATATATACCTACATTCAAGTAAGCAATAAAAATGCTCAAAACGAACGACGATAAATTATTAAATATCGTGTACTTCTCGTAAGTATTTTTTGATCATAAGTATTTATGATTTTTCAATAATTTCTAAACAAAATAAGTGTCTAAAAAAAAATCTTAAATATTTATGTTTGTAATACCTTAAATAAATAGAAACACTGAGGTATTTTTGTCACAAAACACGTTCTCGGATTTATATTTTAATGATTTTAATTTAACTACAATTAAAACTGTGTTGACTAGATTACGTATAGATTTATGTTGTAGATTATATGATTTGAAATTTTTGTTGTTTGAAAATTGAAAAAATCTGCCAACGACCAACGGTAAAACCTTAGTATCTTAAAAATGCACTTAGTTTTTCAAAATATTAAAACTGCGTGTACCAGATAAAATATCAAAATCAATTTATGTTGTTTTGTAAAAAAGAGTCAATTCGTCTAGAATTTGATTTAAAAAGGACTAATTTCCGGTATTCTCTGGTAATACCCTCTTTAGTGAGTGACATTAATTGGACAGGTTTGCATTTTGCAGTTTGAAGCAGCGCTTCCCTAACGTGCTGTATCTTTGATCTCTACCAAATAGCCTGACTTACAGTCTCAGGAAGCACGGTACCTGATTTATTGAAGAGCGTTTCATATGTGTTTCCCGCAGATCACAGACAACTTAACTTCCGAGCTTAGCTTCAGTAGCGGATTGACTCGAATCGGTGGGCTATCTAATAACAAGCTGCCAAACCCAAGCCCCACGGGCTCAATATGATTTTTTCCGCTTTATATGTTTTAGATTTTGGTATTCATAAAACTTATCACATTTACATTATATTTTATGAAAATAGATCTTTCTTGTTATTAGATCTCGGACTCTCGATGAGGTGGCGCATGGCCGCACCAGGAATTTATTTTTGCAATACAAATAGCATATTATTTTATGGAAGATCGAATGCAACTGACCTGACTGTGTAGGGTGAGTGCAAAGCTATGGTATCTAGTAGGACTATTGAATCCTCGCTTAGGTATCTTGTGAGGATGACGGGATTAGGGAGAGAACGCATTGTGTCAAAAAGTTGGAAAATACCTGACTCATATTTATGATCATTAAACACGACTAACCACTGGAGCGATTTCGGTCCAAATTTGGACCACTTTAATTTTAATAGGATTGATTTCGGTCAAAAAATGGACCGCATTTTCCTACCATTCGTAAAACATTTTTTAAATTTTTTTTCAAATGTTCCCGCGTCCTGCAAAAAACATTGTTTGAGAACTGAAAATCTACTTCAATTAATGATCAAAAGATCTCATTGTTCTTCCCTTCACTTTTGATGTAGTACTATTTTTAATTCAGTTGATAGCAAATATTTTTTCAAACTGCCAACTGTTAAAATCTCGTTCTTTTAAAATATCGAAATTACGAGTTTTTTGTAGCTTTTTCTAATATATTTGTATAACAGTCTAATAATGATTGAATTATCAATGTTTTTAACCTGTTTACATGTCGAAACAATTAAAAATGAAGTGAAATATCTTTAAAACAGTGGATTTTCGTTTATTAGGACGCATTGATTGATCGTAATAGCGATCTTGGTAAATGGATATTTTTCAATAAATAAAGCATTAATCGAGTTAATTCTCATTGTAGAATAAAGATAATGAATGTATCTATGTGGTGTAATGCTTTTTTTGTAAGTGCATTAAAAATCTTATTATCTTACAATTTAATTTGTGCTTTCGCGAACAAAATTACTTATGAAAATTTCTTCTAAGGAACTATTTTAACTCTTGACAACTATTTACAAAAAACTCCAGAGAAAATATATTATATGGACGCAAAAATTAAAGTTTGCACGGCAGATTTTAACTAGAAAACCCAGAAAATATATTTTTTTGGAATGTTTATGATTTTTTTATATTTTTTTTATAAATCCTACAAGTATAGGTGAAATCACTGGCTGTAGAACACTAAAATTTGTTTACATACACAAATTTGGAGTAATGATTTTTTAGTGTCGGCGGAAAATTTTCAAAATTAATTTTCCAACGTGGCGAGCGCTGAAGGCAAATTTATTTATTTCGCGTGATCGCTCGCTACCGGCTAAAGCTATTTTAAACATCGTTTCGATGCAGCATCCGATTCAAATCTGTCACCAGTTCAATACGGAGATAATCTACCACCCTCAAAACTGTCGTAAAAATAAGTGAAAAAAAACCAATTAAATTAAATTCGGCCGTTTTCAACAATATTGTAATATTATCCTATTTTTTTTTAAATTTGAGAAGGCTGCTATCCTGGCAAAGTTTATTTCAATATTTGTTAAGAATTTTTAACTTGGTATTGTTTTTCCAATGAGTTCAATGTCTGCCTTATTCCTCAGTAAGCAGCCTACAGAGACGGATTATTATATATATTATGTAGTATATATCCCATATCCGAAGAGGCTTGAACTAAGAACACCCATCAGAAGTGGTTTATGGAGGTTACCAATTTCAAATGTCACAGCCCTAATACTCTCTACTACCTACGTAACAATGTGTGATTCGTCTTATTGATTACAATAATTCCTGAAATTTGAGAACGTTTTGATATAATTTTATATAATATGTGGCTGTTAGTATAACGTTAATTTTATGATGAGTTCCTTTTGATGTTAATATTAATCTAAGGCGCGTAGGTATACGTAGGGTGACAACGCTTTTTATTGAGAACCTAAATAATATTAATTGATTGTTTCCTTAAGAGGGTATTACCAGAGAATACCGGAAATTAGTCATTTTTAAGTCAAATTCTAGACGTGTTGACTGTTTTTTACAACAACAAAAAAATTGATTCTGAGAGGTTGTTATTTTATCTGGTACAGGCAGTTTTAAAATTTTGAAAAACTAAGTGTATTTTTAATATACTAAGGTTATACCTTTATACGTTGGTCGTTGGCAGATTTGTTCAATTTTCAAACGATAGATTCTATTAAACAACACAAATTTCAAATCATATAATCATACAAAAAAAAAAATCTATTCATTATCTAGTCAACACAGTTTTAAAAGCTTATATTTTAGTTTAATCAAAATCATTAATAAACAAATCCGAGAACTTGTTTTCTGACAAAAATACCTCACTTTTTCTAATTGTTTAAAGTCTTACAAACTAAAATATTTCAATTTTTATTTTACACACTTATTTTGTTTAGACATTACTGAAAAATCATAAATACTTATGATCAAAAAATACTTACAAGAAATACACTATATTTAATAATTTATCATAGTGCGTTTTTAGTGTTTTTATTGCTTACTTGAATGTAGGTATATATTAAAGCAAGCTTTGAATGAAATAAATCGAAATTAATTTAAAAAATTTGATATGGCGAATAATCGATCTTTCTCATTGGAACCTCCCTGTACAGTTGCAAATTTTTAAACTTTTATTCTCAGCTGCTGGTCAATCGCTCTAAAGGGTAAACTAAAAATAAATTGTAATTAGCTTTTTATAGATGGCGGTAATTTAATTATTTTAGGAAGAAACCCATTTTGCAATTTATGCTGTAAAATTAGATAAATTATTTGTTTGCCCCGTAAATATACAATGTGAATATTAATAAATAGTTTTGTCCGTATAAACAATTCTTTCAAGAAAAGCATACAATTGCAATATTGTATCGGTGAGTCAATCCAATATTGTATTTGCATGCCTTTCATGGAATAATTGAGTTGTTATACGGATTAAACTATTTATTCATGTTCAATTATTATAAGCAATAATTATTAGCCTGAAACACTCATCAATATTGAAAGAATCTTCCGAGAAAAGATACATATCGCCGACGGGACTCGAACCCGCACCCTTTTGATTGCCGGTCAAGTGCTCTACCATTAAGCTACGGCGGGATACCTCCTACCCGCCAAATGATTCAATATATACCTAGTGTTTCATTCAACCATTACTGCTTATTACATTTTTTTTCTCACCTGCAAACAACAAAAAATCTTGCCTTAAACATTAGTTTATCAATTAAAAAATAATAATTATTATTCATATTCAGATTGTGAAAAATGTTTTTTCCAAAAAAAAAAAAAAATTTCTGCCATCTATAAACGAACCTAAGTTAACCTTTAAATGCTTTATGACTGCACATCTTTTTAAAAGCAGAACACAGGATAATAAAAAGGTAACGGTCGCCACTGGGACATACATTTATTTTAAACCACTTAATTTTATCACATTTCTACCGGTTTCAGAAATGATCCTCCTTCATCAAGATAATATTTAAACTAACATATGACAAAATACTGATGGATATACATACGAGTATGTATACTTTCAGGTGTTGGCATGGAAAATAACCAAAGGGAATTGGGTTGTTAAGGGGCTTGCAGAAGGAATACAGGGGCTTATTGGAAATATATGTTTAGAATTGGGCTACGAGATAAATTTACTAGATTTAGTTTCAGTGCCGGCAACCCGGGCGTTTATTTAATATAAATTTATTTACAGTTTTCTTTTGTTTTACCTGCCTCACTAGGCAAAGTCTGTTCCGAGGCGAGTAAATAATATAATAAGTATATTTATTTAAAAAAGGATATGTATCAAAAGAGACATGCATTAAAAATATATGTAGGTATTAAGAGTGTTGTACCAGGGAATACTGGAAATTAGTCATTTTTAAATCAAATTCTAGGCGTATTGACTCTTTTTTACAAAAAAACATAAAAAATAATTTTGAAAGATTGTTATTTTATCTGGTACACGCAGTTTTAAATTTTTGAAAAACTAAGTGTATTTATATTATACTAAGGTTATACCGTTGGTCTGTTAAACAAAACCAATTTCAAATCAGATAATCATTCAACAAAATAAATCAATATATAATCTAGTCAACACAGTTTTCAAAGTTTAAATGTTAGACAAATTAAAATCATTAAAAAATAAATCCGAGAACGTGTTTTGTGATAAAAATACCTCGGTTTTTGTATTTATTTAAGGTCCTACAAACTAAAAAAATTCAGATTTTTTTTACACATTTATTTTGTTTAGACATTATTGAAAAATTATTTATTATTTTGATCAAAATTAATTTTAAGAAGTATAAATTTTCATTCATTTACCATCTCCTGTTTGATCATTTTTATGGCAGTTCGAGACATAAATTCTCCCGATTCATTAGCCGCCGAGACGTGACCGTGTGAGGTTGTCGGTTCGCATTGCTCATTTTGACAACATTTCGCAATAAATTTAAAACTTATACCGTTTAGCTTCATGGTTGTAAAACTGAATAATGGATTGCTGGATGTTAGCTCTTAATATAGATATGCATTAAAAGAGATATGTGTTAAAAAGATATAATAAAAAGCAAAAAATAAATATTAATACATATAAAAAATATTTACATACCTACTTATTTTGATTTTATTATTTGTTACACTTCCATCAAAAGCTTGCATACGTAATAAAAATAAAAATAAATTAAATTTTCAGATACGAGAATACAAATAAAGCAGGAACATGTTATTTATAATTGCAAACCTGCTGTACCCTATGTATTTGTTAATTGTTTAGAATATTTCGAATGTTTCTTCTTTCCTTTTCATTCAACCATATTACAAATCTTTCAAAAAGGTTATTTACAGTTATTCAATATATATTATGTTATAGTTATTAGTTAACATTATCGAAAATATATATATTATGTTATAGTTATTAGTTAATATTATCTAACCTATATATATTATATTATAGTTATTAGTTAACATTATCTAACTTCTGATTTCTTGAAAGTAGAATATCCCTAAATAATAATTTTGTTGTACTAAAAAACCAAGTACATTTTACCATATTTCCAATAAGCCGTTCTGTTCGTCCCGTAAACCCAATAATTATTCTTTCCACTTTGTTGTTGATAACGATTCCTGATAAATTGTTAAATAATGTAATAACAACATTGTTATAAACAACACAGGTAACGGAGTATTTTGATTACCATTTTAAAAATATTAAGGTTGAGTATTAAATTTTTTGTAGGCAAGTTTCAAACGAATAACGAAAATGTTATTGTTTTTCAAGTAAAATTGTTCCTTTTCATCACAAAAAGAAACGCGTTTTACAAATTTGAATAATACGCTCCAGGCACCCCAACATCTGGTTATTTCGACAAAGCAAATCAAAATCCAAATAATCTCCATTTGTAAGAAATAAGAAAATCTGGAAATCAAATCGAACGGTAAATATAACGTTTTATGAAACATTAAAATTATTTTCATTCAAGTTATTTAACCCGGCGATCAAAAATCTTAAGGGCTTTAAAGCATAATTGGATTTCATTGAAGTCCGTATTTTATGAAAGACTGTGAGGAAAATGCCCCTGAAATATATCTAAAGAAACAGGTAAATATTCTCGTATACCTACAGGCAGGTTGAGAAATGGAATCTAAGCGTTTTGATACTTTAAAAAGGGTTATACTATGCTGAAACGTAATTCATCGGGTTAGAATGAATTGCTGAGCATAAAAAAAAACCAAAAAGAGGATTAAACCACATAGAAATTTGATTTTTCTTCAGATATCTAGTGCATATTATCTATAAGCAAGCCTAATGCCCAAAATATGTCTTCTAATGTGTTTCTGAACATACTAAATGAAAATTCTTACGAGTGACTAAATGAACCAACAAGGTAGATACTGAAAAAATTTTGATGTATCTAATGCGTTTTGCTGTTCTTAAAAAGCTATTATTATCTATTGGAGATACAACATTTTATTGGATAACTTTCAAACATTGCCATTACTAACTGTCGACTAACACTTCTCCGAACACAAGAAGCAGTGTTTGGTACGTTAATTCGCCCACAGAGTTATGATATTTATAAGACCAGTGATACGGAAAATTGACATCATCCACTTGTGACGAGTCGACCTTACGGATTTCGCTCTTCACCCGTCAGGCGAGTGGAGAGATGTGTCGGGTCGATAAACTGTTTCCTAGGCAGGGCTCCTACAGCAATCGTTTAATCTAATTTATAGATATGTGACTAGCTATTTAGAACACGTTAATTAATACATTGACGGGGGTTTGAAACAAGGTTTTTTTTTGAGAAAATACGTAAGCAACTTTTTTAAAGTGACCTCCGTGATAGGGGGGTAAAACTCTCGACTGGTAATCTGGAAGTGGCGGGTTGAAATTCCGATGTGCTCAAGTAAATTTTATTTGATAAAGTTATGTTATTTCACAATGAAGTCAACTAAGACAGTTCTAGTGTGGAAGCTATAGTTCTAGTATATGGAAGGCCCTGGTGTAAGAACACCATTCTGAATTGAAACGTTGCTTGACTAGAATTTAGCCGTGTTTGATTACCAGATCTGAATAGCCAGGTACTTTTCCACCTTTCTTTTTCCAACCTTATTCTTCCCCATCTATTCCCCTCCTCACTTTCTTCTGCTTCACAACATCGGATTAAGATAAATGGGAAAAAAACTTTTTCAAAACGTAAATATCGCACAGGTGTTCCAAGTACTGCACATCTGCTGGAGACAGTGGGACTATGACACCCCCCAAATGGGGTATGTTATGAGGTTCAAGGGTGTAAGGAGGGGAAGTAAATGGGAAAAAGAAAGGTTAGCAAGTATCTTGAAATTTAGATCTGGTCATCAAGTACGGTTCAAATCATTTCAAGCAACATTGTGATTCTGAATGGTGGCCTTTCACCAGGATGAAAAATTTATTTTATTTTTATTATCTTCCATCATGTTTCTTACCTCACGAGTAAAGTAAATAATTCTAGTTATACTTAAATAACTGTTATAATTTGTATACTGTATAACCTGTTATACTTAATTATTGTAATCATTATGTAAAATGTTCATGTAAAAGCCCATTAGGGCGTAAATAAATAAGAAATAAAATAAATAAATGAATGATTTTTAGAATGTTCTAGTGTTAACTTACTAAATGAATATTTTAATTTATTTATTACAATCATGAAGGTACGTAAATTAACATGTTAATATATATTTAAAATTATAAACTAGACATGTTTACCTTTACGAGAGTTAAAAACTCGTGTGTAAAGGGGAAAAAATTAAAATTAATAAATAAAAAATTATAATTTAACATTCAGAGTGTGAAGAAAAAAAAAGTTGTAAATATAAAAGTGAAAAGAATTTTTTGTATATTAGTAATAAAAAGTTAAATATTAAAAACAAATTACTTAAAATAAAAATAAAAAAGTACTAGACACACTAATAGTAATAGAATAAGAAAATAATAAGATGTCAATTGATTCTAAATAGCTAAAGTATTTATGATAGAATAGCTTATTTTAATTTAAAAAAAATTATGATCAAGTTCTAATCTCAGCTCTGTCGCTAGTTGATTGAACCACATCACTCCAGTGTAAGTATAGTAATGTTGTGCAAAACTGGTATACATTAATGGAGTTCGTAATGCATCAACCTACTGTATTAAGCACATTTGCCATTATCAAAAATGCTAAAAAAATCCATTAAAACTTCGATTGCATTCAACCTAACGCTCCACGATTCTACAGCAAGCACAGAGAACGAAAACTACTTTAGTTTCGATATACAATTCGATACAGAGGAGTTCTATTGGCGATCTCTCTAAAGCTAGCAGATTATTCGATGGTTTCCAAGATTATCTCCGAGGCCCGAAGACCCATGTAGTTCCCTAATAACGGGGAGATTTGCGACCAGGGCCGACTGGGAAGCGAATGAATTTGTCATGATTGGATAGAGGTCCTGATCCACTGATTACCTTCTTAGAGCAGAGTTGTCCTTTCTTATAATTTGAAAGAGGATACTACAACAAAAGAACAGGCAAATAGACAAATCTTTTCAAATATAACTATTTATTTAAAGTTTTTTTTTAAGAGAATACCGCTTAAGAGTTCAAGCTCAGCGCTGCTAGAGCATTTCCAATTTGGATAAGTAAGGAAGAAGGTTGAGAAGAGCCTGGCTATCCAGATCTGGCTACTAAATACGGCTTAAACTTTACCAAGCAACGATTCGTTTCTGAATTGTAATATTTAACCAGGGCAATGTTGACAGTATCTACTACAATGGAACGCTTCGCAAATATTAGATCGATTATGTTTGAAATAAATAAATAACGATTATTTTTTGGCGCATGCCGGGTTTTGTCCCCGAAATCTTCGGATCCATATTAAAAAAATTTAACCACTCGATTACCATTAATAATATTATTTATTGATTTAAAGCATCGGGTTCCCGAGCCAAGCGTCGCGGTTTTAATCTTCGCCTAACCTTTTCCTCCACCATTTCCTGATTATAATGATGGTAGTAGGAGGAGTTCAAGTAAAGCTTTTTCTAACGTAAGAATGTTTTTTTTTTAAATTTGCATTAATAATTGGCTGGAACATTTTTGAAATATTTAAAGCTCATTTTGGTTATATCTATATTTTACTAAATCTGCAAAATAATTTCACAGCTTTTCGTAGATTTGACAGAGAATAAACACCGTGAACTTTCCGCGAATTTTGGTTGCGTCCAAAGTTTTGTAGGAAATAAACAACAACAGCGACGAAAAATGATTTTAGCCGCAGAAGCTGCTTATTAAAACATGTTTCGGGCTTTGTCTTCTATCAATGCTCCGTCCAATTTCCGAAGCATAAATTACAACAATGACAAGAGGAGATTAGTTCTGTCACCGCTAAAGCCCGGACCCGACTTGGGCTAACGGCGGACCTTGCTACAGTAGCGGAACAGTGCCTGGCTCTCGTCCTTCGTCCCTCGCCCCTCGCCCCATCTTCCGGAGAGATTGGATATAAACTTTGCACAAACGGAAATTTTGTAACAACTAACATTTTATGAGCATCATTAGTTTCCTGTGCTAGGATTGTTTAGAAGTTTTGGAAACATCGTCATACTTAGTCTATTTGTTTTATGTTAACTTGAATAATGAATTTGGAAATGAACCAAGCCAGAAGCGAAGTTTTGATTTATTAAAAAAAAACAAAGCCCATTATTTTAACAAATAAAAAAAATAACATGTTTACGTTTCTGCAGAACAAAGACTTTTTTAGATTGGGTACTGTCGGTTTGTTTGTAGGTCATCATAGACCTTATGTTTGTAGGAAACATAAGTAGGTACGACTACATTTAAGCGCGTATATTTAAAAGTTGTAGCGCACCTTTTTACGCTTGCCACTACACCATCTCTTTTCCCCGTACAGCGCCATCCTGCTCACCCAAACCTAGGCAAACCAGGCTGCGCAGACGCCCTCTGCGCGTTTTCTCTTTGTTGCGCCTCGTCCTTTGGCACGACCCTCTAAGAAGTATTCTATTTCCATAAGCAAAGCACCAACCAGACCCCGACTGCTGCCTTAGCTGCGCTTCGTCCTATGGTACGACCCTCTAAGCAGAACACAGTCGCCGCCGCCCGTTACCATAACGGAACAAGTCAGTTTTGTTGTTCCCAAAGACTAATCGTCAAGGTTCCCTCCGATCCCTTGCTCAGTTAATTATTATTTTGATTTAATACATTGTGATTTTTACTATATGTCATCTGTGAACTTACCTTAAATAAATAACATTTAACCAACAATTGTGTTACAAAGTTTATATCTCACCCGTAATCCATGTAGTTGGAGTTGATGTATCAAAATTTTTTTAACAACTCAACAACTCTGTACAACAGAAGAGTAAATTGTATTAGAAAATGAATAAATGTTAAATAAGCAAGTAGTGTGTACCTACTAACATATAAAAATGGCGTGATTAATTTTGACGAGTTGTTTCACAGAATTTGAATAACTCATCAAAATTTAAAGTCAAAATTCTAGTACTGTGCAAGTTCTTCTTATTTGAAATTCTGTGAAACAACATGTCTTTAGTTGCCAACAACCCACGAACCTGACTAAACAACCACATCCCTGAATGAGGCTACAATGGTGAACCGTTTATCTTTTTAATGTTTTGGTGCATTACCCTATTATTGAGATCATTTAAAATAAGTGAAATGTATGCCAGAGCTCGCATCGGCTGTATAATATGGACATTTTTTCAAAGGGGGAGATTTATTTCATTTTTTATAATATTTTTCACCCGCCACACCAGGGACGTGTCTGTGTTATGTATTGCTCTCGACTTTGTAAATGTAATCATGATATAATTAAGTTGAAAGGAAAATCCTCAAATTACAAAGCATGTTAAATTTTTTATTAATGGACAAGTTTTGATCCACCTAAAAGAAATACTCCAAAATAAATGTACATTTGGCTATTACTTTTGGGACTCCCTTGAGTAATAATTGTAACATCTAGTTTGTCTCGTTTGTCCAATGTACGATAGATAAAATCGTCAGTCTCATTGTCTGTTTTAAAATGTCAATCGGAAAAAATATGTGCTTTAGTCATTAACATTTAAAAAAAATTAGTGACCTTACGAATATTTTTCGGATTTTTTGCGTTATTTTCGTATCCTATTGATAAGACTTTTTATAAGCTAATTGAAAACGAATGCCAGAGGCTTGTTATAAGTTATAACTTCTATAGCGTGGAAAATCTTGTTATAATACATTAACAATAATTCAAGGGGAACTGTGGAAATTTCCACATTAGACAAGTTGGCATTTGGCAGTTGGCTGAATGCAACACACTATGAACAATATGACCGCGTAGTTTCTGTCAACTTCGGCATGAAGCAATTAAAACTGCACACAGCAACTGCAATATTAGTCCAACACTTCGGAGAGGTCCGCAAACATAAGAAGCAGACCGGTCGCAATGCATTAATACCGCTGCACTGAGGTAAATTCCCCTCAAGTTCCTCCGAACACCAATCCAGTGAGGATAATAACTATTGCGAGCTTCACGAATACTTGGACGACAATTCCCAGATAAGCTGTATCAAATTATATACTACGTGTGTTGTTTAACTAAGTAATACAATTTATATCAACACTGTTGAGTGTTGTGTCGTCCTATTTGCAATATTTAATTGTATTTTCGAACAGTCATTTTAAATTTAAAATCATCTTGCTTCATTTCCGTCTATGGACCCTCTTGCCTTCAACTTTAAGTCCCTGTCATATTTTATCTTCATTTTTATACATAAAAATTGATGAATATTATCTTTGTATTATTTGTCTATGCTTTCAGAGCTGCAGAGGAAGGAAAGTGTCCAATCATTAAGTTGTTATTCATTAAATCATAAAATTATTGATATCAATCACTTGCTTAAATTCAATCCGTTCCATTTCTAAAAGCCTGCAGAACCATTTTATACGCAATTTATCAAGTAATATGACTGGCGATAATGTGAATAATAACTTTTTCGAATGGTGTTTTAGTAATAAACTGCAACTAAATATTAACAAATGCCAAGTTATGAGGTTCCACAAAAATTAAACATCCAATAATGTGTAATTATTCATTGTGTAATGTTGACTTAATCTCTGTAATCGAAATACTTGACCTAGGCATCATGTTTGACCAGAAACTCTACTTTGTATCTCACATAACTTCTATCTTAGGTTTTATAGTGAGAATTTCCAAGGATTTTAAAAATATTAACACATTAAAAATTCTGTTCACATATCTCGTTAGAAGTATTCTAGAAAACAACTCTACAATTTGGTTACCTGTCTTTAATAATCACAATTAATACAATTGAAAGACAGCAACGCCAATTTTTGAGGTGTATTAATATTAGACTGAATTCCTTTAAAAACAATATATTATGATTTTTTATTGCATTCATCGAAATTGTTGAAGTTAAGTGAAAGGAGAAAATTTTTTGATCTTATATTTTTACATAAAATTGTAAATAATCAGTTGGATAGCCCTGATATACCTATTGATGTTGATTCAATTTCATGTAGCTACCATTAGATAAGGTCCACCAGTATGTATTATTGAGACAATTATACCACAGTCTCAGGATATAATTCAGTTATAAATAAATTACATACCATTGGGAACTTTTATTCTGAAATGGCCGATATTTTTAATATGCCTCTCTCATAAAAGTATAAAGCTGCACTAATTCAACACTTTAACGCCACATATGTCACTGCATAATAGGTAGGTATTTGTTTTTGCTTCTTTCTTCACTCTGTTCCTGTAATTTTTGATTCATCAAATTTTCATACTGTACCTATATCGGTGTAAAAAAAAACATATATATGTAAATGGCACTCGTGCCGTAAATTCCGAATAAATATAACACGAATGTATTATTATTCCGGGTACAACTACAAACAATAGAAACTATGCGACAACCCATTGTTTTGGGAGACGAAAGAAGTCATACATTGGAGCTCGATGTACGCCCGAACTCCAGACCTCCAGAGACCTACAAGGTACTGTACAAACACAATACAACAAAATACCTACAAGTTGTAGATATTGTGTTGTGGATTATACCTACAACATTATTAGGTAAATTCAAACCCGTAGAAGTTATCTGTCGAGTCAATTATTGTACCTACTGGGTAAGAAACACGTGTCCAAAATGTCCACATCAAGATGTATGTATGCTACCAACCCCAGGTAATTAGCCTACTGGGAATAACTAAAATAATTAGAATGTTTGAACCACTTAGCAACAAATGTAATAAAACCAATAGAATTAAATAATAATGAATAATTTAATAAATCTACATGTACCTACACGAACTACTAGACAAACATTAACATTTTATATACACACATCTCATTCTAACTATAAATTACATTCCCCAATACAACGATTACATAGTCTTGGTGACCAATATAACAATATTGATGTATTTGTCAATAATTTGAACTTTAAACGCCGTATGTGCGAGCTATTTCTACTTAATTCATAAACTGTTGTAAATACCAATTTTATACATTTTTATTAATACCTATTATTATTGATTTGGAGGATATTGGCATCTATTGATTATGACTATCTATTTTTACTTTATTTATATTCTGTATTACCTACGTTTTGTCAACTCTTATTTTATCTAACCTATATTATGTGTCTTTATAATTTCTGTTACTTACCTGCATTTTATTCACTTCTAACTCTTCACTGTAATTAATCAAAACATGTATTGCTTTATGCTTGTAAAAGCCCTATGGGCGTTTAAATAAAAAATAAATAAAATAAAATAAATCAAACCCTTGTAGACCACCCCCTACCCCACCCTAAAATGTTGTGTATATAATCCGTAGGTTAAGAATATTTTTTACCATTCTGAAGATGGATTTGACAAGCTGAAACCGGTTACGGTCAATAAATTAAAAGTGGAAAAGTTTTAAATTTTTAATTATACTATTATGTTGGATGCCATTATCAGTCCATACTGAGAACGTGCCGGTTTTCTTTATGAATTTAGAATTTGGGAGGTGGGTATGGGCATTCTCCTTTCCCCTTCTTCGTTTCTCGAAAAATATCCTCCACACAGCATCCTCGAAGATGACATAGATCCCGAGGGCCTTTAGGGCTGAGGAACCTGAGCACCCTGAGGGCTGATGTAAAAAAAAACAGGTCATAAAAATATGTATTTCACGTTACAGATCTGTTTTATGAACGTTTTTCAAATAAAAAATATATTTCTAAAGCATTACATGAAACAGTCCGCCTTTATTGTTGTATTTTTCAAGAGTTCCTAATTTAATCGATATTTACGTAGAGTAGAAATCGCATAGTAAAACTTTTGCACACATAATGCCAATGGAATGAATGAATAAAGTACAAAATACTGATAAGGTCATGACTGACAGTAAAAAAACATAAAAAAGAATGAAAATGATATTAAATAAATTGATAATATATAATATAAAAATTAGAATATAACGTCAAGATTTAATAAATCAAAAATTCTTAAAAAAAATTAGGTACTAGATCCTGCGTTCGATTTCGTAGTTGCGATCGAATCTTTTAGGCCATCCGTTCATGGAGCTACTTACAAGTGACTCGAGCGTCATGTGCATAGCACCATCCAGTGCCCGCCATACTATTTTGCTAGTGCAGCGCGTAGCGGCGCATGAAAACCAGCAAAAGAGTATGGCGGGTACTGGCTCGTACTGGTGGGTGCTATGCACATGATTCTCGAGTCGCTTGTAAGTAGCTCCATGAACGGAAAAATTAAAATATAACCTAAAGATTTAGTAAATCAAAAATTCTTAAAAAAAATTAAGGTCTAGATCCTGGGTTCAATATCGTAGATGCGATCGAATATTTTAGGCCATCCGTTCATGGAGCTACTTACAAGTGACTCGAGCATCTTGTGCATAGCACCAGCCAGTGCCCGCCATACCATTTTGCTAGTGCAGCGCGTACCGGCGCACGAAAATCAGCAAAAGAGTATGGCGGGTACTGGCTTGTACTGGCGGGTGCTATGCTCATGATTCTCGAGTCGCTTGTAAGAAGCTCCGTGAACGGATGGCTTTACTGTTTTAAATAATAAGAGTCGCTAATATAATCTTTAATGATTAAATATTACCATTAAATTACCTATTCTAAAAAAAAAAATTGTCTAATTTATTTTTTCATTCTAATTTTTTTTGTATTATTTCGGAATATGGCTTATATTGCTTTGCACTACCCCTGCACACATTTTCGGAATAAATAAGCATTACTATTATCATTCTAATATTTTTATTTTTTATAGTGAACACCTCACAAGAGTCCCAACTGCTCCCGTCTAGAGCCAGTGAGAATACGGCATCCCCAATTGGGGTATGTTATGAGGCTGAAGGTAAGTGGGGAAGGGAAGGAGACGAAGAAGAGGAAGGTGGGGAAGTACCTGGCTATTCAGATCTAGTCACTAAACACGGCTAGAGCCATTTCAATCAAAGTTTCAATTCTGAATGATGGTCTTACACCAGGGCGATACTAAGATTATCTTATTATTATACTATATATTATTTTAAATAATTAATTTTTAAATAACACAAATCAATTAAATAAAGTTAATTTGCGCACGCCGGGTTCGAACCCGCGGCATTCGGAATGGGAGTCTAACGCCTTACCGCTGGACTACGCCGGCCGTCAATTATTTTATTTTTTATTTTTATATTAATTATTTTTTTCCAAATAAATTGAAACTTTAAAGTTACATAAATGAGAAATCTTTTCGATTTCTCGGATTTAAATCTTAATTATCTCATAATTGTATAAAATCATTTAATTACATTTGGGGGAATTTTTAAATGAACGTACTTAATACACTTATATTTTCCAACGCTAATTTGATGTCAGATATCTGCAAAAATTCATCACTGAGTCGTTATTTCCGGAAGAAACATCAGTTTTCAGTTGACTGGAAAGGATCAGGAGCAACTCTGTGCTGGAAACTGTAGTTTTTAAGCGTGTCGCATCTGCTTTTAATGTCAACCTCAATATTAAATTATTCACATCTGGCGACAACTTCTGCTGGGGTGGTTCTTTGTAAACTAAAACGGAATATATTCTACGGGCCATCAATATTATTAATGCGTACGCTGTGGTAGGTCGAAAGTTAAAGATATCATTTTTTCAGGATTAAATCTCCAGCGGCAACATAAAGTAAAAAAATATATTATAATGTGTGAAAGAAACAATACACCAATACAAAACAGCAATATGTACTTTGTCCTGTTTGAATTTCTATTAGACAGGGAGGTTCTAACGAGAAAGATCGATTATTCCCCGTATCAAATTTTTTAAATTAAAAAATTCATATCGATTTATTTCATTCAAAACTTGCTTTAATATATACCTACATTCAAGTAAGCAATAAAAATGCTCAAAAGCAGATGATACATTATTAAATATTGTGTACTTCTTGTAAGTATTTTTTGATCATAAGTTTTTATGATTTTTTAATAATGTCTAAACAAATAAGCGTGTAAAAAAATTTGAAATATTTTAGTTTTTAAGACCTTAAATAAATAGATAAACTGAGGTATTTTTGTCACAAAACACGTTCTCGGATTTATTTTTTAATGATTTTAATTTAACTAAAATTAAAATTCTGAAAACTGTGTTTACTCGATTATGTATTGCTTTATTTTGTTGAATGATTATATGATTTGAACTTTCTGTTATTTAATGGAATCTCTCGTTTGAAAATTGAACAAATCTGCCAACGATCAACGGTATAACCTTGGTATATTAAAAATAACTTAAAACTGTACTGTATAACAAAATTTTAAAACTGCCTGCACCAGATAAATAACAATCTTTCAAAATCATCTTATGTTTTTTTGTAAAAAAGAGTCAATATAAATATAAAATGACTAATTTCTGGTATTCTCTGGTAATACCCTCTTAAGATTTATTTTCTATAAAACCAACCCCTATGTGGGATATAAAAATAAATGAACTTAATTAGTTAATTTTATCTGCAGGCAATGGATGATTGAGATGATTTGGGTGCAAGGAGAGAATCAACGACAGATACATGTTTATTAAGATACGCTAGTAGGGTGAGGGGTATAAAGGAAAGTATTAAGCACAGGGCGACGAATAATGCTAAATAATTGATTGTTAGTGAGATTTTCATTATTATTTAGGGATTTAGTCTCCGTTGGGTACTGTTACCGGACCTGAATCAAAAAAAGGCTACAAACGTTCATAGTTCCGAAAAAATGATCTATTAATTTTCGGTGTAAGAGTTAATAATGATCAAAGTCAATAGATCAAAGTTAATAATGATCAAAATAATTGATTGTTAGTGAGGTTTTCATTATTATTTAGGGATTAAGTCTCCGTTGGGTACTGTTACCGCCTGAATCAGAAAAAGGATACAAACATTCATAGTTCCGAAAAAATGATCTATTAATTTTCGGTGTAATAGTTAATAATGATCAAAGTCTGCACTGAAAACGTTAAAAACGATCAAAATTACTTTCTTTAAAGTTTTTGGCTAAGCAAGAAATGTTCCACCAGTGGAATTCTTTTTTATGTAACCTTTATAGATTTGTGTTTTTCAGTAAGATTTGGATCATTAATGTAATTTATATAGCAGGCTAACTTGAGAAAATCTTAAATAACTTTTTTTATTTAAAAAAATTTATACGGGGAATAATCGATCTTTCTCATTGGAACCTCCCTGTACATTTGCAAGCATTTTTAAACTTTTATTCTCAGCCGCTAGTCAGTCGCTCTTAATATATGAAACAAAGTCGGGTTAGTTACACCATTTATAACTCAAGAACGGCTAAACCGATTTTTATGATTTTTGATTTGTTGGATTTGTCTTCTCCCGAATAGCTAAATAATGAGCTCTGGCATTATGAAATTTTCATTAAAAATTTGAAATAGGTCAAACGCGAGTTGTTTGAAAAATAGGTGTAGGAGTTTAGCGGCAAAGAGAAAAGGCGAGAAGTGAAAGGGAATCCGGGAGGGGGTCGAGGATGGGGGGAAGGCAGAAAAGGTGGAAGGGGAATACGTGAGGGGGAGTCGCGAGAAGAGAGACAGTGGGGAAGGGGAAGGGGAAAGTGAAAGTGGAACGCGGGAAGTGAAGGAGACGCTGGAGGAGAACGGGAACGAATGGAATATGACACTCAGGGAGAAACGGTTTCTTTATTAAAGTTGTATTGCAACGCATGCCGGGTTACGAACTCGTAGTTAACTGATAATAAAGAACACTAAACCCTTTCAAACCATGAGCATATTTGAAAAAACATAGTCTTCAGAATTCCTCGCTATCTAGAGTAGAGCAAATAAAAATTGGTGGTTTTCATTTTCCAATTCCTAGTGTGGCTGGTTTTGCACGCTATTAAGTTTGGCTACTACTTCAGATGATGGTAGCTTTTTTTAAATTTTGAAAAACGATTTTTGTATTTAATCTCGACCGAATTTTTCTCCACATTTTTTGTGATGTAAGTTTTGAAGGTATTTTTTTAATGTTTATTTTTTTAATTGAATAAAATCATCCTCTGAAACATAATATTCTAAACTATTTAAAAAAAACAGCAAAAATTTTGAAACGTAAACTTGTCGTCAAGGATCAAATATGTTATACCAATGCAAATTGCTACAGTTTGTATTATAAACCTAAGATGTTTAATAACAATAGTTTTATTAGGCTTCGAATGTTTAATTATTGCACATTTTGAATGAAAGTCTTTCCTTCGCCCATAATGTTGGTAACTCCGGTCTAAGTTGGGAGCTCTTTCCTAAGTTAGTTGAATTACTCGTACTTATCCCATCCTGCGATAAGTTCCTCGTAGTTCTGGCTTGCACTAGTCTTAGCAAACTTCGTGTACAACACAAACATGCAACGTTTCTCCAGGAATTCAGAAATGTCAATACATTTAGTTTTGAATCGTTAATCAGCTCTTTGCAGATAACATCTTATATAAAGGAGCCAGATTGGTCGCTTTATAGTCGAGTGTGATATTATTATTATTATTTTTATAAATTGATATACTGATATTTAAGACAAGACTTTTTATGAATAGCACAAAGGGTATCAATTATTATAAGCAATAATTATAAGCCTGATACACTCATCCATATTGAAAAAACCGACCAAGAAAAGATTCATTCCCGTCCAAGATACATACAGTCCCGTCGACGGCATGTATCTTTTCTCGTGAGGTTTTTTCATTATGGATGAGTGTTGCGCGCTAATAATTTTTGTTTTTAAGAATTGAGTGTGATATTGATGGGTTTTTAAAATACTTTTCTGAGAGTCCATTTTTAATAAGAAGTTTTTTAACTTGTTTGTGAAAATTGGTGTAATTAATCTATATATCTACTTACTTAGGAAATATATATATATATATATATATATATATATATATATATATATATATATATTGGTATCCATATATAATATTATTGTATTATTTATGATTATAGTATGAAGAAATTTATTTAAAATGTAAAGAAAAAAACTCTGCGAACGTGAACGTTAAAGAGCCTAATTCTACTATTAATGCCAACAAATTAGAAATATTAAAAAAGATATTGAAACATATTTATTATCATTCAGAAGCTTATTTAAATCGATAATGATTAGTATTAAGTAGGTACGAGAAAAACGCTTTATTGGCATATTTCGAGGATGCGAGCTTACAGCGACAGTTGAAATTAAATATTTCCTGTAAAATATGTACTATTTTTTTGCCTTAATAATATAATCGGGCATCTCCAAGACGCATTAATAAATACCTTCCTGAAGCCCCTACCTTAACTCGCATCACAACGCTACCCAACAGGGTGGGATGATTTCTTCTGTTTTTATACAGTGCAGACAGGAACGCTCTTGTGAGGTCGCCATTAATTTATTTTATTTTTATTTTTTGAAAAGAATGACAAACATTCCCGGGTTACGAATAACCTGACAATATATTAAAATCTCCTACTACCACTACAGTAAGCAAAAAATGTTGCTTGTGTCGTGATGGAGGACTTAGCCAGCTGAGGATTTAAACACGGGGTGCCTGGGTGGGACCCAAACATGATGCCAACTAATCCACCGTCTATAATAAGCATTCACTCTTCTTATGGAGTTTAAAAATATTAAATGATTTTATAAGAGTTTCCATTGCGTATTAATAATTATTTATGCAAATGCCGAGATGACGTATTGAAAATTTTTATGTTTACTACGCAAAATCAAATTTTTTGTAATTAAATTTTTTTTTATTTGAAATTTTAAGACGAGTAATAAAACTAATAAGTATGTTAAAATTTTTACCTGGGATCAGCTTGTGTCCCACGGAAATGGTTATGTTCATCTAGCAAGAAGGTAAATTTATCTTTGACATAGGTTCTACTTTACGAGGTTGTAAAATATTCGGTAGGCTCGCACATCTGTAAGAACCTCTGGAAGATGAAACACTGCACGTGTGCGTCTTGAAAATAATTTTACCATTTATTTATGTCCATGACCTTTGAAATTATTATTCAACTAGCACTGAGAAGCGGGGGCTCTAGATTGTAGAGTACCGCTATTAAACTCCCTAAAACCCTTAACTTTAGGGGTGACATGAATGTCGCCAATTTATTATTGACCGCTTCAATATTTTACCATCCCCTCGTTTGTTTTAAGCCGTTTACCTTTAAAACAAACTTTGTTTAAATTATGTGACTAAACACTGAGCACATATTCATATTAATACTGTACCATCTGGTATCTAATGGAGATTTGAATTTGTTCGATTTTGACAAATAATAAGATTACATAAAAAAAATGTCACAACAAGTTTGGAGAAAAAGCGTTGGCGCACAACGCTAACGTTACCATAAATATTTTTTCCTGGACTTGTTTTGTAAAAGCATTACATCCAGTATTTAAAAATCGTAAAGTATTACCTTTTAATTATAATTGTAGTCGCAAAGATGCGAATCATGAGAAGTGGACTGTATTCAAAATAAATATATAAGGTGGAGTGACTCAACTATGGGGATGGTAATTTTGGACTTTGGAAAGGATCTGACTTACCCTGAATTCCTTGTTCCGTTCTTCATACTATACATTATTTACGGTCACTGGTTATCACTTGTACAATGAACGATCACTGCACAGAATGTACATAATATCTTCCGATAATAGTCGATGTTTGGTAAAGAGAGGTCCAGGCGACCATTGCACAGTACCCAAGCAGACTTTAGTAATAGTATTTAGGCGATGCTAAAAGACGAAGAGGGATGAAGCAACATCACTGCACATCGCCCAAAAACAGACTTGATAAGGTCGATGTTTATTGCATTGAGCACAAAAACAGACTGGTTTGAACACATGTAGATTGTATCGCTCACATTTAGTATTGTCCACTGGTGGGTAGTCAGAAGGGATATAGGTATCTTGGTGGAAGGAAGAAAGGTAGGTGTATATACATGCATAGTTTCCCCAACAATAATAATGGTTATTATTAGCCTTTGCACGTACGTAGGTATAAAAATTGCATGGTAATATTCGTGCTTTAACAATCAGGAGCCTATGTTTCTAATATAAATCTCATTTTTGTTTAAAACTGATCATCTAGTTGATTGTAGAATTGTCAACCGATATATTGAAACATTTTATTACCAATATGGTACATGCAGTGTATGTAATATAGTGTTTTCAATGCATTTAATATAATATGTTAAAAAGTTAACTAAATTCGAATATCGTACTCAAAACCCCCCATAAAATTATCAAATTAATTAATTCACTTTCAAAGTTGTGTGAAAATTGAAACATCAAAAACGAGTCATTATTGACTGGCGACATTGTGACGTCACACCGCACTCCCGAGTCCGAGTTGTTTGGTGTTGAAGATGTTGTATTTGTAAATTTTGGTACTACAAATTATTTACGGACATTTTCTTCGAAAAACAAATGATCAACTGAAGATTGGTTACTGGATTTCATTAGACTCGACTAATGGCATCAGATGCCATTAGTCGAGTCACCTCGAGCCCACCCCGTGTCAGATTCTGACACGGGGTGGGCAGTGACGTCAAAAGGTGCACAGTGACGTCAGATAGCGTTTTTGACCTAATGTGAAATGTGAATTTTCAAAACGTTGTTGAAAGACTATTCCTATCGTAAAAAAAATTGGTTTGAATATTCCATTTTTAAATTTTTTTCTTTAATTTTTGGTAAAAAAAAGTGTAATTGTTCCCTATTGTTTATGGAAGCCATGGCTGTGTCCATAGTGTGGCAATTCGTGCAATATAAAATGCTCGATCAAATAATTAAAAGTTAGCGGATAGTGTTCATACCCAAGTATACAAATATAACGATGAAATATTTTATTATCAATAGCCAATATGATTTACGCAAAAGTAACATATTTACACCGTTACAACTGCAACTGCTGAATCCTTTTGAAGAAGCAAAAATCTATTTTGCTTCTGAGTTGCTTCCCGTGATTTGACGGCGAGAAGACGCGGTGGAGCGTATGTTGGCTCACTGAGATTGATTGCCCGACGCCAGGGGCGGATTAGGAATGTAATCAGGGGAGCCACGGATTCCTGTCCCTTCCCGGGGCAGGCACCCACTCCTACCGCTGCACTAGTCGAGTCACTGGAGATGTGTTTACCAGGAGGATTCAAACACTAAACATAGGCTTCGTATTTGAAACATAACTAAATGTGGCAGAAAACACGAACTATATGAGTATGTATGTTTGATGCAAGCTAAAAGTAAATATGACATAATATGGAGTGAATATTCTGTGGTCTAGGAGTGGAAATATTAGATAAAATATTTTTTGGTTGTCTCTCTTAAAAAAAAAATTTCCTCGTTTCTATCAAGCTATATTTACCTCCTCCCATTGAACATTCCATCTTTTATAAATCTTAACTGGCCTCTAAATTTTCATTTTACTATGAAATTTGACAATTTATGTATATAAAGTCTAATATATAAAAATTAATGTTTGTTTATTTGTTGTGTGTTAGTATCTTATGCGCTGCCATCCCATTAATCCGGTTTTGGGAATATGATGTGCGCATACACGGGATGGTTATAGGATAGTGAGCTCTGGCGTTATTCAATTACTTCTTATACTATTCATCCGATTGCGATTAAAATTTCATCATATTGCTATTAAAAAATTTTAAATTGTTGTGAACATGCCCGTGAATATTGAACACTGGTGTGCTTTGGCGTTATAAAATTTGCATAAAAAAATAAATAGGTCACACGAGTTGTTGGAAAAATTGGTGTATTTTATGGAGTTAGGCGGCAGGGAAAAAACGCTGGGGGGAGGGGCATGCAGGGGAGTCGGATGGGGAATTAAAGAGTGGGGGGTTGCAAGGGGGAAAAATGAGAGAAACTCTACACTTTGTACAAAATATCTTGGAAAAAAATCACAAGAAATTACCTTCTTAATGGATTTTAAAATAATAAACATAAATATTTTATCATTGAAAAGAAGATAACATTAATAATCTAAATTATTATAATATGAAAATGAACCAGACATAGAAAAATAATAAAACATAATGGTAGCAAATGGGACAAATTAAATCTAGGTAACAAATACGTTCTTTGAACACTAGTTTCCAATGAATAGGGTAAGCTGCCGATAGTATGGAAAAATAAAAACATTAGTCGAAGATAATATTGTTAATTCTGAAATTTGAAATATGACTTTGACAATTACGGCGGTTTTATAATCGGACGCAATGGCTGAATCGGTAGAGCGCGTCCCGGTAAGACGTGAGATCTGGGTTCGTGTCCCAGTTGCGACCATTATGTTTTATTATTTTTCTGTGTCTTGTTCATTTTCATATTTTAATTAAGATTATTATTGTTATCTTCTTCTTCAATTATACATATCACATTGATGGGAATAACCTTCAAAAGATAAAAAATGAGTTTTTCTTATAAAAAAAGAATAATGATTTTAGTCGGTTGAATATTATTGTTCATGTTTTTTTAAAAGAAAAAAGTGTTTTTCATTTTAAAATTGACACAATAAATCCTTCTTTATTTAAAGTTTACTAGGCACTATTTACATCTACATTATAATAACAATACATCCTTTTGGGTAAAATCGCATACAATTAAAATATTAAAATTCGTATACAATTAATATATGTTAAAAATATTAGGTATATGCTACCACAAATCCCTGAAAAATTACGGGATGTAAAAACTGCAGCAAGCTGAAAGTCCTTATAATATATTTGCCTTAGGGCATCGAAAAATATTAGAGAGACGTCGAGAAGTATAACATCTGAGAATATTTGTCAGACAATCAGTTCCAATTTTAAGAATTATATATTTTTATTATTTATTTTTAAAAAGAACGATAAACATTCCCGGGTTACGAATAACTCAACACCATTTGAAAATCTACTACTACCACCACACTAAGCTGAAGATGTTGCTTGTGCTGTGATGGAGGACTTAGCCAGCCGAGGAATCAAACACGGAACGCCTGGGTGGGACCCAAACGCGATGCCCACTCAACCACTGACCGGTCAAAATATAAGGATACAGATATTGGTTCCAGAGTAATTGAATCTATAAATTAGGGCACCTCTTGCCGGAGACTCTCGGCATCTAAGTAGGTCATATGTGGCTATATTTTTATATAGATTGATTTAAAATAGTCCGCAAGTTTCTCTGATACGTGCTGGGGAAGCTGGATGATTTCATCCGCGTCCATGGGTCGGATAAATGCACCCTTACTTGATTTTTTGACCTGATATATCGCAAAAAGTTTTGACATCGTTTTCATTTTCATCGTTTCATCATTTTCAAGTTCGGATCTCTTGGCATAATCTGAATTGTTCTTAGTAGCCCTTATATGCGAAGATATTCCTAGTATTTAATTTGATCTATTATACTTTTGTCGAACCATACCGGATACCTAATATTTGATTTCGTGGGAACTTGTTTTTTGTGGGAACACATAAATCAAAAATACTTAGTAAAAATATTCTACAGCATCGTCGACCGATTTCACGTCCAATTAGACTAATTAGAGCGATAAATAAAAATAATAAATCAAACAATAACGTCATCTTTACCAGCACGCGTCCTCGGTCTATTTTAAAATCCTACTCCAACCGTTTATTTTTATTGTGTCGAGAAAGATATTTCAATGACTGCTTACGAGAAAAAATGAAGCAAAAAGCATTCTAACTCCTTGATGATGATGAAATGGACATTTCAAAAAATAAATAAATTACAAAACAAAATAATATTAAAAAGCAAGAAGCAAGATTTTGTACGTCGAGCTCCCAACTCGATTAAATAAATAGCTTCCGCACAATGCACATTGAACCACTCCCGACTGTCAAATAAACAATTATACAGAGAAAGGGGTATAAAATACTAATGGTATATCAATGTACAATGGCATACTAATGTACCGGACCGTTATGCCTCCCAGTTTTTTTTTTATATCAAAATATAGTATGTATAGTAAAACACAGAAACATATAAACAATATTTGATTTATGGTGAACATTCGAATATTACTTTCCTTATTATCTCAAAACTTAGTATTTGGAGATGTCTGACTAATGAACTGGACACTCGACATAATAATTATATGTATGAAATCCATTTATTGTGAATATTGTTTTATTTGGGTCTTCCCATCAAAAGACCTTTACGTCGAAATCATTGTTTCCCACAATGATATTATTATAATGAAGCGTTTGTTTGGTGGCTGTGTAGCTACTTTGATGGGAGAAAGTCTACGGCTAGCAATAAAAAACAGTCGGATCTGCGACACATAACACACAGCGCTGCCCCGCAATATCGAGAAACTTCTCGCGTGTGCATGTTTGACCTACCTTCTGTGTACCTTCGGGTCGGCCTATATAAGGACTCAAGCAAGCCAAGTCAGTCAGTCGATCTTAAAGTCTCGCGAGCAGCATTCGTTCCGCAACGGGCCGTGGGCATGTCAGCAGTCCTCGCGTCGGAATAATTCTACTACGTGTGTTAATTAATGTACATTTGTAAATATTGTAAATACATCATCATCATCAACCTCCAGTGTTATTATTCCGACCTGCGGCACGCGGAGATATCACGACTCACCGATATCTCCCTTTATCAATGTGAGGCCTAACATGCTCTCATCATCATAGGAGATCCGCACTTGCCTCTAAAGTTATGATAGATTTTTAATTTTCAATGTTGTAATTTTTCCATTACCGTTAAAACGCCCGTGACGTCATAAGGAGCCATGTGACGTCACCACTACCTTGTAACTTACTTTTTTTTATCGACTCTACAACATGGCACTATTTCCAAAACCACGGATTGCGTTGCTGCCAAGATAAGGAATATTCTCTAGATTCTTTAAAAAGTTTTAAAGTTAACGATTTTTTAATATTTTTTTTATAAATCATTTGAATATGTGATAATAGACAAAATATAGGTGAATTAATTGGATATAAAGAACTTTAATCAGTTTGTATGTCTACGTATTCAAATTCGAGGGAAGGTTTTTTTTAATTGCTCTGTCGCTCCAGTGGATCAACGGAGTCAACTCACTACTAAACTGTTAAAATAATTGTTCCATTTCAAAAACAATTGTAAAAGACTTCTTCTATTTTCAGGTATTTTATATTTTTAATTGCATATGTCTAATTATAAATTTAAAATCTTAAAAGAGTCTTTCATCTGCGATAAAAACCTGTAACTTATTCAGTAATACAATTAAAAAACAGCGAATCTATTGGCTTTACAAATTTCTGATAACAAACCTAAAATTTTACATAAAATAAAACCCGCGAATGTCTCTGGTGGCGAATGGAAACAGCCAATGATGTAATGCTAACATAACTTTATTGATGTTGTTTGATTCACTTTTAAATGACGGTTTATAAATTCCTACAGACATTAAAACTTATATATTCAGAATGATAGTTTGTAGATCTACGTGAATATATGTATACTTTTAAAGCCATAATTATTTCAATGGAGTTCCATGTATGGCTCGCGCTTTTATAGAATGACAAAACAAATATACAAAAGATCATGAGTCACTTCACGGGTAGCTTTGACACTTTGCCGCGGGCGGGTGTAGTGTAGCTGCTTTAGAAGCGGAATAATTCGCACCTTTTCAACCCTCGGAGCGAGTCACTCCGAGCGGAAAGCGCAACATTCATATATGGACATGCTCGGCGGATCGGTTCGCGCCAGATAATCCGAGCCGAGCATATCTGTACGTGAATGTTAAAGTTCGGAACGGCTCGGCAAATAAGCGGTTCTAGTCGGTATTAATCCAATCAATTACCAAACAATGTAAAAAGCATTAATAATACATCCTCTGTAGATTTATTTTGTAATCGTTTCTTTGATCTTAAGATGTGGACACAAGAGCTACAAAGTTCTAATAGCTCAAAGTTTTCTGTAAACAATAAAGTTTTAACTTTTAACATCGCTCAATGCTCAACTGCTCATCATAAACAGTGTAGCCGGAACAATGCCAGAACCTGCTTTAGTGCTGTTCCGCAATTAACTGCGAATCAACTGCCACAACCGGAAATTACATAATATGAAGTAATATAATGCTGGACTTTTGAAGGCAGCGCGTGCATAAATCAAAATATGTAATAAAACCAGTGTTACACTATGGTTTGATTCACCAAGGACGGGTTGTTTCACCGAATTTTAATGTTAAAATTCAAATTCTGTGAAAGTTCTAGGCAATCTGTTATTATTTCATCATAGTCTGGTTGTTTCACAGTACTTGGATAATAACTAATAACATAACTTGAATAGGTCTTTTACAAAACTTAATTTCGAAAATTTGATGAATTGTTCAGATTTTGCGAAACAGCCCTTTTCCATAAAAAGGATTGGAATATGATGGTAAAAACACATGATTTTCTTAAAAAAATCATTAAAGCTATAAAGTATAAGAAACTATAAAAAGCTATAGTTTATAAATACGACGGTATTAAAATAGGCTGTATACAGATACAATACAATGACACAAATTCACATAGATAAACGATGGAGGAGGAGCGATAAATATAATAATCTTTGAAGAATTTATTTAGTTTTATTCGACACAGTGAGGTAATAAGCAAGAAATGTTTCAGGAGAATCCCCAACCGAGAAATAGTTAGAGCTAGGAACGAATATAAAACAACAGAGTTTTGAGGAATCTTGGGCCGACCTAGCTATAGAGCTACGAAAATTTAAATAACAGAAAATATTCAAATTAAAAATATTTTAATGGTAATATTCTACCTTCATGAGTTTTTTTTCACGGTCGGGTGTCAAACCCCCATCGGGTGGCATCTGGTGCGGAACCCAGCTACGCCACTGGGTGCATATACTACATAGGTACATAAATACATATATCTTACATAAAATTTCAAATGGTAGAATTAGGTAGAAAATAATTACATCTTTTTGTTTAAAGATATTCAAAATAATGCGAACTCCCATTAGTTATTCGTGCAAATTCAATCACTTTTCTAGTTTAGGAAAAGCCTTCACTGTTCGATTTAATTGTAGGAACATACACATTTTTCTTGATTTGTTTAGTTTCAATTACACTGATACACTAGTCCTTGAAAAATTCGAAATCGGAATCCCTGCCTCTTTTTGAAAGGGATTTAAAAATAATTCACAAGACTTTTTTCAAACAAAATGTGTTCTACTCTCAGTATTTAATTGAAGCATCTAAAATATTTCTAAGCGTTTATATTTGGAAACCATAAACAATTGATTTTGTAAGATTTTGCCATTACAATTTTATATTTTTAAATCTAGTACAAGACTACAAATCTACATAAATATTTAAAACGGGAACTCGTGTAATTGTCTCCTATAAAATATACAGATTTAATCCAGAAATCCCATTATTTACAAATTGTCTAATTTGTAAAATTACGTTACGTAATAAAAGTATTTAATTTTCTTTGACTAAATACAATGAGGAAACGTGAGGGATGTTCTTTGGTTTGGTGATTTCCCCAGGGTAGTCGGGAGATACTTGCGGACAAGGGTTGACAATCTTTATTTCGAAAAAACGTTGAAAATATCAAGGTTCGTTGAATAACGTAAAGAAATAAGGAATTTAAATTCTAAGAATTTTTGGTATGAATTCAACGACTTATGATTCTTGTTTACAAAGATATTCTATTTTTATTAGAACAACTATCTTTTTGTAAGTTTTGAAGGTTATTCCCATCAATGTAATATTATATTATCGAAGAAGAAGATAACACTAATAATCTAAACAAAGATGTGAAAAAGAACAAGACACAGAAACATTAAAGATAATGATCGCAACTGGGATACGAACCCAGAACCCAGAACCTGTCGTCTTACCGGGACAAGCGCCTTTACCAATTCGGCTCTGAGACCTCTCATTTAAATTTATTTTATTTTTCTAAGCGGAAAATATGGATTTTAAAATTTCACTCCTACTTTAGCCATCATTACAGTGACATAGTAATGACATGAATAAAATACAGGGATAACCTTAACTGTATACCCAGTTTCAATTAACAAACAAATGAATAATTTTAGAACTTAAAGATGTTTTATTTAAATTTTTAAAAAGTACTATAAATGGAAATTTTAATGATATCTAAGTTTTTAAAATTATATTGTCCAAGTGAGTTCCACCAGCTTGTTGACATTGTCTAAGGCGGATTCAAAAAATTTCCATATCAATTGGCCATGTTAATAAACAAAATTGTTGATATTGGTCTGAAAATAATCCCCGACAGAAACAAAAACGTCCGTTACATAGCACATAGCCCGACCTAGATGAATGTCAGCTTCAATCAGTTGCCTATACTTTTTTGAAAATGAAAGTTAGGTTCTAAAACAGAAAATTTAGAATTATTGTTAGATGCTTCAAGAGTTCTTGGCCCAGCTCTTCAAGAATTTCAAGGTCACAATTCCAGGATCTGGTTTCAGCAAGACGGCGCCACCTGTCACACTCCTAAAATATCCATGGACCGTTGGAAGAAGATGATCCCCGGGAAACTCATTTCACGAGGAGGAGACATTGAGTGGCCCCCACGGAGCCCGGATCTCAGCTCGTGTGATTATTGGGGATACTTAAAATCAAAAGTCTATGAAGACAATTCAATAACAATAAATCAGTTAAAACAAAACATTGTACGGGAAATTAACGCCATCCCACGGACAACATGTTTTTGAGAAATTTCGAATCCGCAATGTCAACAAGCTGGTGGATCTCACTTTGACAATATATTTTTTTTTAAAACTTAGATATCATTCCAATATCCATGTATTGTAGTTTCTGAAAATATAAATAAAAAATTTGTAAATTCTACATTAAAAAAAAAAAAATTAAACTAGGTACTTATACAGTTAAGGCCCACCCTATATATAGGTACTGGGCAAGAATACAGAATTCTTAACGGAGATATTTTTTTGTTCGCGGCGCGTGGTTGAATTTTTCTCATCTGTGTAAGGTTAGACATTTGTCTCTTCTTCTCATTCAATTTATTTCCTGTCAGACCCGCAATTCGCATCCGCGGTGCATGTTATAACATCCACGTAGCTTTATTTTGTTTGCGCTTTGCTTGTATGTTTTAGTATGGGTACCTTTCTTTATCTATCCACTGGAGCGATTTGTGGCTTATTTATGCGCCTTTTTAAATGTCTAAGATTGCTTTACGGCTTTAAAAAGCCAATTATCTCTTGATTCGGCAAAAAAAGATTTAAAAAATATTTGTAGCTTCCACGTTTGTTATTTTGGTCTTAAAACGAAGCTAATGAAATGCTTTATCTATTATAGCCGTAGATGTTGCAAATTCGAACTTTGTAGATTATTTTAGAACGATGTTAAAAATACTTTTTTTAAATATTTTTTACCCGCAAAATTTATGATCAGCTATTTACGGTTAAAATTAAGTCCCTTTTTCGAAGATATGTGCCTCTCATTATCAAGTATACCACAGAGAACATACAGAAATCGAAAATATTCTATATTGACTCGAATAAGTACCTCTGACGGCAGATTCAAAGTATCAAACACGCAGGAACCGCGCGGTTATAAACTTTACAATTTTTCAATATTTGTTTTATACATCCTACAAATATGAGATAAACGGTATAATAGAGGTTAATTCATTGGCTATATAGCATTTTAATAAGTTTTTATGTCTTTATGTTAAAATTCGAAGATATGATTTTATTTAATGTTGGCGAAAATTTTTTAAAATGATCGTCCGGAAATCTCTAGCAATCGAGGCAAATTTATTTATTTCGCGTGGTCGCTCCAGTGGATCTAAGATATTGGTATGAATAACGTTTAACATGAATGCTCTTTTTAGATAGCATGTAATAAGAAAGCTAGCTCCTCTCCGAGTTAGATATTTGACATACCTTTTGATTACAAAAATATGTTTTCAGTTTGGTTGGGTATTTTGGCCTCAAATCCAAAACTAAGTTATGTATGAAACCGGCCGCGCAGCCGTTCCTCTTAAGCGTGGTCACTGAACACCGTTCGATTGGCCACGGGTCCTGAAGATATGAGGGTATCATGGCTTAAAGGTAGAAAGGTATAGTAATGAACCGTTTTCAATAACCCGTCGACGCCCGGTGCCGGGGCATCGTCCGCACCGGCAGAGATGTATGGCCTGTTTAGCATGCTCCCCGCACGACACCAAAAGTGTTTTCATGCGGTTTTACGGTTAATTTATTCGTTTAAATATTAAAAATCTACTTCGCCCTACCACCGAGTCAAACGTACCCGCCTGCTTTTCGAACAGCTTATTTGAAAACAGAATGAAAAGTGTGTGTTTGAAATGAGGTGATATTTTCAAATTGGAATCTGCATTCCTTTAGGAGAGGAGAGAAAGTATCTAAACGCCAGGCCGCGGTACCCCGAGGGGAGTTTTTAATGAATTATTTTGTGGGTTGTTACAAAAATCGACATCTTTTCATAAAATTGATATAAATCTCTCCGAGATAAAATGAAGGAAATCAACTTACGTCTTTTTTTATTTTATTTTTTTAAATTTATTTATTTTTTTATTATTATTTTTTTATTTTTTAATTTTTGTTTTATTTTTAATAAATTTAATTAAAAAAAATTTAAAAGTTTAATTTACATTTAAATTAAATTTATGGGCATTATTAAGGAAAGAAAGGAAAGGAAGTTCTGGGAAGGAAAAAGGTATGAGGGTTGGGCAGGAATCTGGGGTTCAGTATGTCTAGATCATCCGCCGCCTAGACCTAGACAATGAACCCTATGAACCCCGGCACCCCTGCTAAGTCACCAAACGTAGTGAACCACTAGGGGTGACCTATAGGAGAGGTGTTGGTTATCCAATAAAGTGTTTTCTTTACTTTCTAGTAAGAAAATAAACGACGATGTTGCATTCAAGATGACAGAAATGTTTTAATAATGGAGTCATTTGAATATGGTAATTTTGTCAAGTAGCCAATGTCAGCGTAATGATCTCGCCCAGAGATGATAATATTATCCCTCCATATTATTAGGCGCATAATTCTCTGGATGACAGGTTAAGTGCGCTGCATTTCAACCGACGAATGCCTTCTTGGCCCCAAATCAACATTCCCAAAAGCTCACATTATTAAAATGGCCCAGGGCGCTTCCTCTCGGCATGTTATTTCACTTTGCTGCGACTTGTTATTGCAGAGGGAAACATTTTTTTGAAACAGTTCGCTAAATCCAATATTGGTGCTGAACAAATGCTCGCGTTGTGTTGACCATAAAATCCATCGGGGAAAATTAAATTTCTGCTCTTACGGTTCATACGATAGATAAACACTCTGGCAACGCTTGCTATTTTTTAATATCAGAAAGAGTATCGGCTTGGCCCCAACTTCAGCTTGGATATCTATCATACAATAATAAAAGAACACTTCTTGAAAGGGAAAAATAATAATGTCATAATTTGGTTTTCAGTGAGTAGAAGTGATATTCCGAGACCCCTTCTTTGGCACTCATTCAATATTTCTGGTTCACATTGTTTTCGTTTTTCTTAAAGTTGCAAGCAAAAACTTTATAAACAGTGGCAGTGACCAAATCAAATATCGTAGAAAACTAGAATAAAATTTTAAATTTAGTTAGATAGCGTCAATTTTAATCGTTAAGGGGCCGCTCTGCCAGTTTCTACCGATTTCTTAGATGTTTTCCTTAAACGTTTGAAGTTTTTAAGTTCTTTAAAAAATATATGTTATTCTTTAAGGTAGTTTTTGTACATTCCCCACGCCGAAACGGTAATTATTCGAAATTCCCTCGATAGAAATAAATCGCAAAGTATGCTCCAAAAATTATTATTTACACGTTTGTTTCTGTTTTTTATATGTAAGAAAAAATTCAATGTTTCTTTAAGTGCTACTTGACTTGCTCTTTTTCAAACGAGTCGTCTTTTATTAAACATTTTCACAATTTTCGCAAGAATTTTATGGTTTTTAATGTTAGCGCGCTTGCTCACACGGTCGTATTGTCGTATCTCTCCATCATCTTTTTTTTGAGCGGGGTAGCGCGGCCTTAAGCCTACGGATAATGGTAGGAAGATACAATGAATGATGATATGTAATACTGTCTCTTTATTATTTATTAGATGGGATACACATCTTGTAAGTCACATCACGGAAGAGATGTAGATCAATGATTGTGGATTGTGACAGCGGGTGGATACTTCTGATGTTGTTGTGGTCAGTTTGTGGTGAATATCACGAATCTTCCTGGTCCTACTAGATATGTTTTGGTCATCGACGCCATGCAGGAGGATGCCAGACGGTGCGCTAGGCCATATAAGTAAATCGGTTTCAAACGGCGGATGGCTCGAATTATTCTAGTAGCGCCTCACTACAAACCGTTTTCCATCTTAGCTAGGTGTTAAATTTTAAATTTAGTTACACCCCACCGGCTAACGCAAGGGGTTACTATAATTTCTGATAGTTAACACCTCATTGCTGATTCTGGGTTCGAATCATAGTTCATTAACAACGGCCTGGGATTAGAATATAGCGCTTGAGATAACGGATTTGCTCCATTGTTAAGTAGTTACGTAGGACGGGTCCACAATGATTAATGTACTAACATAGATATTGCTACTTATATGTAATGCAGATGACTAAAAGTTACTAGTTATACACTCGGCAGATCACTGTATTAGTTATATACACGGCAGATGGTTACTTCAAAACTCCGATACTGAAAAAATCATTACGATTTTCTGGATTTAAAAAAAATATAGAACCTATTCTCAGGGTTCAGTTAAACAAAGTCCCTTCATGAGATGTATCTCGCTCACAGAAAGTTTTTTTTTTATGTGAACACCGCACAAGAGTCCCAACAAAACTGCTCCCTAACGTCGGATCCAGTATCCCTAATTGGGATATGTTGTCAGGCTGAAGATAGAGGGGATGGGAAGGAGATGGAGAAATAAGAAGGAGAAGATGTACCTGGCAATTTATATCTGGTCACCAAACATGCTTAAGACATTTTTCAACAAGCAACTTTACATTTATCATTATTACGAGTATCTATTATTCTGTTGCCGACATCTCTGTTAGTACAAATAATTATGTTAAACTTATATCAAATCCACTTTGAAAGATTTTTCAGGGCAGTTTTCAATAGAATATTACAAAAAATATTTAAAATGGAATAATAGGATCACCGTTAGTGGAAAAAATCTTACGCCCTAGTACGCTGTAGTTCATTTTCAAATGGAATGAAAGTATACACGTTGGAAGCCCAAGAAAAATCTGTCCCAAGTACATTAACACCCAATGGCAATTTGCTAAGTATGTAGGTACGACGAATAAATTGATTTTCTTTACAAGAAACCTAAATATTTATGGTGAACGAGGTACGGTCTATTTTTTGTCCCAATTTTTAGGCACGTGGGTTAGCTTGGAGTGAAAGAGGTAGAAAATTTTTTTTTTGGAATTTCATCAACCTTGTGTTACTAAATGTTGCTATGGATCAATAGCTGTTTAAAAATATTTTTTTCAGATATGACCATGTGGAGCAGAAGACTTGAAATTTTGAAAAAATTATGGATTCTAGAAAGTTTATAAAATTTTTAACGAATATTATTATCAAATTTAACTTTATTATCTGCATTAATAAATAAAAACAACAAGAATATTTAATATGTTTTAATAATTTCAGCCTTCAGTCGTGTCAGTCTGAATTTCAGAGGAAAAGTGTGATTTTTTTTCGAATTTCGGCATTTTTTTTCTCGAATAATTTATCGCGTGCTGTTCTTCCGCAAATAGCCAAACTAGCTTCAGTGATCAGCTTCACACCTCTCTTTCCAAAATTTTCAAAACGGATATTTATATCTTCGCTCATAATTATGTCCCATAAGTCACTGTCACCGCATTTTTTTGTAAATGGTGGCTCGAATATTTGTTTTGTTTTCCAGTCTACCAAATCATAATAATCGTTGGCTTTGAAGATTAATTTTGGAGTCAAGAATGGTCTTAATTTCTTCCCCTTTGCATTTTGTCGGGCTTTACGAAATCTTCTCACCGCAAATTCTTTTATATGCTATCTTTCATAGCATCGCAAAAAAAATATTTTTTTGGCTATGTTCATCTGTATTTTTTTCCTATGGTACTTGTTATTATGCGTTTCTTGCACAATGGTCTTGTATTTCCGACCATCAAAATATAACCCTCTTTCATCAGAACTATTTACATCAGAACTCCTGAGCTCAAAATCAGCGTTCTCTGAACTTTTCGGCGCTCGCATCGTAATTTACTTATATCTATTACTTTTGTGGGATCTTGCTTAGAAATAAAACCAACATCTTGAGGAACTGCATTGGCGATGATTGATGCTGATCTGTCGGAGACACCAGTCTTGTCACAGATAGTGGCAAGATTTTGTAATCGATGCCTCATCTGATTTGTTTGTGATTTCGATGTGGATGGCGTTCAGTATACCAGAAAAAATGTATGAAAATTGGTTCTTGATTTCTGTCTGATAAGTTGACACTATCATTTGATTTCTCTGCAATCAAGGTAGTACCTGGTCAGGGGTTTAGAAGTTTCTCAACAGTCTAATTTTAAGAAATCTATTTTGCCTCATCAGTCGTAATTTCCTAGGCTCCAAATCCATGCCACTATATCTTTTGAGCCGATATACATTTAGCGGCAAACCTCTGTGATATTGCAGGAATTCTAGCTCCTTCTCAGGTATTTTTACTAAAAATTTACAAAAATCTACATAACCGGAGTTGCACACATAAATATATTTTTTTTTATCTTCATAAAATTCAGTTTTTTTCTTTAAGTATTTGTACTTGTGATAATACCGGGTTAGTCTACTTACAATTTGATGTTGAGTTACAATAGTAATGCACGCTTTATTCCACAATGTAATTAGATCAATTGCAATTATTTCACATATATGTCTTTCACAGAAAAAAACCTTTCCATTGGCTAACCACTACAAGTCATTTCTGATACTTTATTACGTCCGAATAAGTTGGTAACACATTGCCTTTTAATTTTTTTGGACCACCAAATACAGAACACAATGATTTTTTTCTTATTTTAGGCATATTGAAGACAAATCCCAATCAAGTTTGAGCGGCTCTTCCAACGAACGTGCGCTCCGCGCTGATTTCTATTTATTACTGATTGACTTCATCTGTTGTATCGCAAAATAGTGTCAAAGGGTGGAGACGAAAAGGGGTCAGTTTGATGGGTTAAAATAAAATCTATTTAGTGACATTTAAACTGGATTAGATGGGGTGCTTGTTTACTAACAAAATTTGAAAAAACACACTTTTTTGTAGAACTTTAGGGTCAGTGCGCCACCTGAAGGTGAAGTAAAAATGTAATGATATTTTGTACACTTCACACGGTATTACCAAGGTACCTGGTACCAGGTATTGGTAATACAGGAAACGCGAAATTTAAAAAAATAGTTTTTTCCCTCCGCCCTAAATGTGGACTACCTGGAAACAAACAATCTTACTGAATTTGTTATGAAAAAGAAAATAATTTTTAGAGATATTTTTTTGTTCTGGAAAGTGGATTTGTTAAATTTTGAAAGCATGTTTCACGGAGATTTGATGTAGGTACTGTATCTTAAGTTGTATACAAATCTTAGGTTACATCAAAATTTTATCACAAATCCAAATTTGTTGAATTAACCTATTTTGTTTTCATAATGGAAACGAGATTAAATTTTAAAATTCTCACTATAAATAACTCTCACCATTTTTGAATTCTCACAATAAACATTACACAACTTATTTTTTAAACGAGTAACAAACACAGCAAAACTAATAATTTAATATTACAATACCTTGCACATCTGTCGATCGCGTTGCGGTATATTTTCCGGAGGGAATTTTCTCAGAAATGGCCCTGAATTGAATATGGCAGGTGGAAATAAGCCCTTTCCGTATAAAGTTATAGTGCGCGCTTTTATGCAGCCTTTTGAGTAAACATACCATTTATATAAAACATTGAACTGTTAAGTTGGTTGGGTCTCAGTGACACCGTTACTTTGATTATATTGCCAATGAGACGGCCAGATTCATAACGGATGTTATATTCTAATTAAATACAATTCATTTTACTGGGCATTGGTATATTATTGTAAAATTCTCTAACATGGTAATATTCTATCATAGATTTCTTCCATTTTCAAAGCTTTGGGCTTTTTATTTATTTATTTATTTGAGATACAAACAGGACCTTTGTAAAATAGGTAAACAGATTTATATATGATAACAGGTTAACAGATGTAGGTGGGTAAAACAGAAATTATTAGTTTTCAAATATAAATGCCCCTAGATGTCTGCAGCATAGTCTAGGAACAAGTCTACAAAGCAAACAAAAACAAATAAATAATAAAAAACACACATTTTGAGAGTGCTGCAGAGGCACGCCAATACTTCGTTTATATTTCATCTAAGGTATTTTGTTCTCGAAATATTGTTTTATCTTTAAAATTAATCATAATTTTTAAGAAATATACTAAGAATTTATTTTTTTTATTAGAAAAACTCTCGTTATTCCCATCAATGAAATAGATCATTGAAGAAGAAGACAGCAATAATAATCTAAATTAAAATATGAAAATGAACAAGACATAGAAAAATAATAAAAGATAATGGTCGCAACTGGGACTCGAACCCAGATCTCACGTCTTACCGGGACGGGCGCTCTAACCAATTCAGCCATTGCGATCTATTACAAAACTGTCGTATTTGTCAACTTCACATTTCAAATTTCAGAATTAACAATATTATCTTCGACTAATATGTTTTTCTTCCATATTATTGGCAGCTACCTTTATTCAATAAGACTAATAATAATTTATCCCGGTGTAAGACGTGAGATCTGGGTTCAAGTCCCAGTTGCGACCATTATGATTTATTATTTGTCTGTATCTTGTTCATTTTCATATTTTAATTTCGATTATTATTGTTTTCTTCTTCAAGGAAAACAATTAATTTCAATAAATGTCAATTAAATATGTCAATTAATTTCATTGTACAATGTCATCATATTCGACAAACTATTTCGTAACCGACAAATTTACAAATTTTCTTTGTTTGTTTTATACATCAAGCTCATAAAAATTGATTTTGGTAATACTGTTCGACGTCTTTATGACTAATTTTAATAGTGAAAAATTATTACCCGAAATACGTGAATACCATTGAAACGAAAAATATTGGAAAAGTAATTCTCCTCCGTCTCTTTCCATTGACCATGTCTCGACTTTACCCGACGAACAACATGTCTTCAGGGCTCGCTTTCCCACCCTTCAGAATATAGTGCTTCACTAGTTCCTACGAGTAGCCGAAGTAATCAATCACCTGTCATACAATTATCACACCAGTTACCCTATTTACGATGACATGGAGATATGAGGGTAACGCCTAGGGCCGGCCCTACCCGCGCGCAATTGGAGCAGTTCGCTCCGGGCGCCGAACTGTCCAGGCGCAGATGAAACGTAACTCCTAACGCAATGACCTTAAGATATTTTCATAAAAAACAACATTGCTTTAGAGAGCCACAAAATAATAAAATGCAATTAAAAGTACAATGGAGAAAATAGGTAAAAGATTTTCTGGTGAATTAGACAAATCAAATGAAGTAAACATCAGGCGCAGCAGATATTCTACATTCAGGCGTCTTCGATTCGGACTGTTTATTTGTTTAAATTCCAGAAGAAGCCCAACATATAGTTCAAAAGAGAAATCTAAAACTTAATTGTTTTTACATTTTTCAGTCAACTCGCGTTTGACCTATTTAAAATTTTTATGCAAATTTCATAACGCCAGAGCTCAATATTCTGCTATTCGGGACGGAGACAAATCCAACAAATCAAAGATCATTAAAGTGGGTCAAGCCGTTCTTTTGAGTTATACATGGTGTAACTAACCCGAGTTTGTTTTATGTATTAAGATTATTGTTTATATTTCAATTTTTAACCTCACTAGGAACCCTGTGTTGAGGTTAATAATTTTATGAAATAATAAAAATAACGCAAAATAATATATTTAGTGTTACAGTATTGTTACTTTAACAATACCGAAATTATTTAAAGAACTCCCTTCCTAAACACTAGTTATTCTCAATTAGAGAGTTATTAATTTACATCAAGAAACATATTATGTATTTACCAACCATTATACATAATAAATAATAAATAAAACATAAAATTTTATGTAAAAATAATTGTCAACAATATGAAATATATTACATTATGTTAATATTTTCTTGATATTGAAAAAAAAAGTTCCTTACAAACGATGGATAGGTAGGTTACTCAGCTGATGGAAGCTAATACACCATAATATGCTATTATTTTATGTATTATGCTGATGGAAGCTAATACACCATAATATGCTATTATATCTATTTTTTATATATTATGCAATTATTTTATGAGGGATACAGATGATAAGAAAAAAAATATTATGTTAGTAATTCAAAAAGGACAAAGATAAACAAAACAATATTTTAAGCTATTAATTTATCAAGGACAAATAAGGAAAAAAATGGCAATCCTCGGCTAACACAAATTATGTAACAATCTTTTTAAGAGTAAACGAGGAATAAGATGACTTAATATGTTCTGGAAGGCTGTTAAATATAAGTGGAGTCTGATATAAATAATTTATTTTATCGAAAGAAGATTTAGTTTGAATTGTCTCAAGTTCTGACCAGATCTAATAATTCTAGTAGTACGAATTTGCTATGTTATTTCTGAAATATTAACACTATTATACAACTGTATTACTTTCTTGACATTACATCCCTTATAAAGTAAATGAGTTGGATATCTAAAAAAAAAATTAACAGAATTTTAAAAATGACTTTTTGGGTAATTTTATGTGGAATTATAATAGTCTTCGGGTAGGATCCCCAGCACACTATATAATAAAAAGTGGAGACCGGATTAATGCAAAAAAAACAGTTGTTAATTTTTCAAAAAGTGGTTACGGTTTCACCCAAGACTTTATTTTCTAATGTTAACTTCTAATTATAATCTTAACTTCTAATGTTCAAACACAGTCAAGAAAACTTTCAACGTTTGAATTATTTTAAGTTAATGAACCTTTAATGGTTAAATTTTTTTTTTTTACTATTAAACTATTGTATTGTATCGAATTTATCTTCGAGTTTTATTTACCTGATTTTGTGCCTCCATCTTCTTTCGTTAAAATGGATCCACGTATAAAACAAATGTATTATAATTATTTTCGCTTTGTCTTTTCTTTCCAAAGAAGTTCCTTAAAATAATAAAATAGTGATTCTTCTAGGAATATTATTTTCTCACGGTTTGAAATCACCTTCTTATTTGCTAATAATTTTAATCTTGTTCTGGATTTATAATTTTTATGGGATATTTTATCATCTGCCTCTTATTACCAAAATAATTCTCTGTCCTTAATTGGAGATTAGCATTTTCTATTAATTTTATAGCAGTTATTGTACAATAATCTGGCTTTTACTCAATTACTCTTATGTCAACACAATCATCATGGTTTGACTGTTCTAAGCAAGCCAGTCTGGTTTCGAGATGCTTAATAATTTGACTTAAAAAAATAATCTTATATTTAGAAAATAATTAAGGTTGTTTTTTGAAAACCCAAAACTTTTTTATCGTGTTTTCGAGTATTAGAGATATTATTTTTTCTATTTTTAAATTTATTTAAGACGCAAATTGAGAATTTTTTTTTCAGAGTTAATGTCTTCACTGAACTTGAAGACATTAACTCTGAAAAAAAATCACTAATATTAACATTCACTTTGTTTTTGTACCCTCTTATTATGTTTGGATAATCTTTCTATTGAGAGCCTTTTTTTTACTCCAACTCATGGTCACCCTGGTAGTGGATAGAATTTGCCAGAGAACAATAAGATGCGCAAGCGCAGAGACAGCGAATCAAGCAAGCTGTACAATCAGTGTTGGAAATATGGCGATTTTGTTGGTCAATCATAAGAGGTTCACTTTGCTAAACAATATATTTAATCATTGAAGACAATATAAGGAACAGAAAGATCAGAAAAAGTTTTAGTGGCATTTAGGAAGATCACAATGAATGAGGAAGATAAGGTCGATTTAGCTCAGTAGTTACAGCATTTTTAATTTTACTTTCTAATTATATACATATATATTTTAAAGTATATATTTTTTATAAGAATACCGTTCAAGACTCCCAAACTGCTCCCGTGTGGAGCCAGTGAGACTATGGCGTCCCCAATTGGGGCGTGTTGTGAGGCTGAAGGTAGTGGAAAGGGGAATGAGATGGGGAAGAGGAAGGTGGGGAAGGTGGCTATTCAGATCTGATCACCAAGCACGTCTAAAGCCATTTCAAGCAACGTTTCAATTCTGAATGGCGGTCTGATACCAGGGCAATACTGAGTAAATCTTTCACTCTGGAACGTGCCGCAAATATACTTTAGATTAATTTAATTAATTAATTGTGAAACAACACAAATAAATCAAATAAAATTTAATTGCGCATGCCAGCTTCGAACCCGCGACTTTCGGATTGCAAGTCGAGAGTCTTACTCGAAATTCGCCTTATTAATCTTGCTTCTAAATAACAAAATGTGGCAATGTGAAAAACAGTCAAAATTAATGAAGTGAACACTTGGGTAAATCTCGCTGTTTTAGATTGTATTGATTACTTATAAATACAATTGAGAGAAGTTCTTAACGGATCACTTTTACTGGGTGTTATTTTGATTCGCTAGATAGGTAGACATATGGGTATAATCAAAATGCATCAATAACTTAAATAAACCTAGCAGATTGAAGTGATAAAAATTTTTTTTTTTGACCCTTTTATTATTATTAAGTAAGTACCAATAATTCGTTATATTAAGTCACTGTTCTGACTAAAAGTGATGTATTGGTCTTCCGATGGTTTAGCAGCAAGAAATTAATATAAAAAGGTTTTACCACTGATTTTCTTATCACCTAACATGCATTTAAAACAAATCAACATTGCAGTTACGGTGACATATGATAAGTATATCTTACTATAAAGAGTAAAGTTTCTGACTTGACTATTTAGAATATAGGGTATCTTTTACTTCAGTTCACTTACATCGCTAGTCAATGTTCATCTAACTTGCTCTCAGCGTAGAATTATTTACCGGCTGTATAACTTCCTTTGAAAAACTCTAACCGTCGGCGTCGCGTCGCATCGTCGTCGTCGTCGCCGCACGTCGGCGTCGTTTACCTTGACTTTATTCGCTTCATAATAGTTGTTCTCATCGCATTATAAAAAAATGTTATTTTATTTCTATTTTTTTTATTTCTATTCTTGTATATATATTTTTGATGAGATAAGAGTTTACATAAATAAAAAGTTCCATTAATAAGAAAATGGCAATTATCTATTAACGTAGAAAAAGAGTAAGATACCATAATCTTATATGGACTCAATGTAGAGCAAAATAATGAAACGAGAAGAAAATTTAGTGAACTTAATAAAGCAAATAACCACACGAGCGCTTTTTGAATTGGAAACCACCGATTGCTTTGTTGCCAAAATATGGCAAATATTCTCCATATTTTTGAAAATGTTTTAAAATTAACGATTTAATAATAATTTTTAAAATTCCCACGAGTATGTGACAATAGAAAAAAGATAGGTGAATTATTTGGCTATATACAACTATAATCAGTTTGTGTGTCATAATATTCAAATTAGGAGGTATGATTTTTTTAACGTGGGAAAAAAATTTCCTTTAGCAATCCCAGAAAAAAGTTTTAAGTTGCTCTGTCGCTCCAGTGGAAGGCGATAATTTATTTCCAGTTTACATGAATAACTTACATGGTTTCTCGCAGTATTTATTTATTTTAATATTTAGTACATAATTTTATATATACTCCATTAAAAAATTACATAAAAAAATTTCCCTTTAATCGTAGACCACTTTATTTGATTGATTATATGTATAATTAGAGGCACTGCTGGAAACCAGCTGCGTTCCGGGAGAAATCCTCAATATATTACTGAGCAGTGACCCACTTGTCAATATAATCGGTGGTATAAAATATTTATAAATTTGTAAAAATCTATTGACAAATAAATGTTTTTATTAATGAACACAAATCACTTTGTAAAACACCACTTTAATTAAACATTAGATTATCACTTTAATTAAGTGATCTTTTACATTATTAAATAATTTTAATTAAATAAGTGATTTATATAAAGGGTTTATTTTCATTAAATTAAAATGACGCAACACAGTGGATTTGCTAATTTTTAAGAACTTAATGTTTTTTTTACTCATCAGATTTTCAGGAACGGGTTTAGCTTTCCCATAGGAAAAACTAAACCCTTTCATACACTTTTCCATATAAATGATCATCTAGTAAATCCACGTTGTGCAAGTGTATTATATAAGTATAATTAATACAAAACAATACAAGAACAACACGTTAATCTACCAAACTATTAAATGGGAATATAATTCACCGTCTCCAGATATTTTCATATCGGAGGGTTCGGCTCTGTGGAATTCCTAATTTGACCGATAAATCCTACTGATCCCTCAATATAAATATTTAAAAAAACTTTCGTAATTCTACATGTATTTTTTTTTATTTTTATTCACCAGATTTACAGGAACGGGTTTAGTTTTTCCCATAGGAAAAACTAAACCCTTTCATACACTTTTCCATATAAATGATCACATAGTAAATCCACGTTATGCAAGTGTATTATATAAGTATAATTAATACAAAACAATACAAGAACAACACGTTAATCTACCAAACTATTAAATGGGAATATAATTCACCGTCTCCAGATATTTTCATATCAGAGGGTTCGGCTCTGTGGAATTCCTAATTTGACCGATAAATCCTACTGATCCCTCAATATAAATATTTAAAAAATCTTTCGTAATTCTACATGTATTTAAAATGACTGATTTTTGCATTTTTATATACAAATTCTTTGACAAATCTAATATGCCTAAATTTTTAATAAGAGAGCTAGGTATAATGCCAGTAGCCGAAATAACAAAAGGTAATATTTTTATAGTCTGAGAATGCCAAATTCTTTTAATTTCATTTCCTAAATCTGTATACTTTCTTATTTTTTCAGAAACAGATTTTTGAATATTACAGGAATTTGGAATAGCTACATCAATAATATAAGTTATTTTTTTAATTTTGTCATGTAAAACTATATCAGGTCTATTATGACCAATTGGTCTGTCTGTTAGTATAGTTTTATCATAGTAAATTTTAAAGAAATTATTTTCTAAAAATGAATTTGGTTCGTATTCATAATATGGTACTACATTATGACAGTCAATCAAGTTATGTTTAATTACCAAACTTTGGTGAATTATTTTTAAAACCTGATTGTGCCTAAATGTATACTCAGACGGCGCTAATATAGAACATCCTGATATAATGTGTTCTATAGTTTCCGGAAAAGCCATATTAATATTATTATTATTATCGCAGTCATCTGCATTTAGATTTATATTTATGGAAGTAATATAAATATATCGTCTGTAAGTAGCTCTACCACAGTTTGATGATGCCTTCAGAAGGCAAAATAGCTGTCACGTGTAATAATATTTACACAGCAGAACTTTTTATAAATGAAATTTTTTTTTAAAATAAATTATTTAACATTTGTAATATTTATTTCATCGGCATAAAACTGGGCAAACATCTTCCTAACTCTAATTATTTATTTGAAATAATTTAGAATATACGCTGCCTTAAATAATATGAAAAAAAAATAATAATTTAACTGATATCTTGGTAAGAAAGAAAAAATTGTTTTTTAAGCTTTGAATTTGTTAGAGTTGGAATAAAACGGCAAAAAGAGTTTATCTCAAATTACTCTACTGAATAATTGCCCCTAAAGAAAATAACGCGTTGAACCAGCTATTTCTTACTTCTTTTCACCCGGAAGCTATGAGTCGAGGGGAGGTTATAATCATCACTTGAAGCTAAAGAACAACCCCCCGCCGCGACACTTAAGTAATGCAATTACGACACAAAGCCTTTGGGTTTATTGGGTAAACTCAGCCCCAACATATTTTCTTCGCTCCTTAGGAATGATTATGTCGGTTGTTTAACTTAATTTAGCTCAAGGGAAGTGGTTGATTCAAATGAATCGTGGCAAATTTATATATTCAATTACTCAGCTTACAACACTTCAGAAGCTTTTTTTGCTGAAATTATGAGCGATGAATTGTACTATGCTAACTCATAATTTCGTTAAATGTTAATTAATTGTAATAGAAGTAGTATTTTTGCAATAGTATTTAAAACATTTCTAAACATGTGTTTTAGTGATGAAAAATAGCTGTTGTTTTTCGTCCTACTCAAAGATTTGAATATCTATCCGAATGTTTTTTCTGACAATGATGATTTCAAAACTACTAGAAATATCACATAAGAATAGAGTTTTTATTGTTATTAAGTTTAATTTATAGAAATTCTTTAATATTTAAATTTTTTAAATTATGTTCTATGGTATTGTTACATAATTTATAAATATTATTACACGTGACAGCTGTTTTGCCTTCCGAAGGCATCATCAAACTGTGGTAAAGCTACTTACAGGTAATATATTTATATTAAATTAAAACAAATAACTTTGTTTAAACCACTAATGTATTTTTTTAATGATTTTAATTGAACTAAGAATAAAGTTCTGAAAAGTGTCTTAAAGATTATGTATTGATTTACTTTACGGTATGTTTATGTGATTTGAAATTAGTGTTGTGTAATACAATAGGTATTTCGTTTGAAAATTTAACAAATCTGGCAACGACCAACGTTATTACCTAAGTTTATTAAAAATTTAAAAAAACTTAATTTTAAAAAATTTAGAAAGTGCCAGATAAAATAACAATCTATCGAAATCAATTCATGTTTTTTTGTAAAAAATAGTCATACGTCAAGAATTTAACTTAAAAAAGACAAATTTCCGGGATTCTCTGGTTATACCCTCTTAAGCCAATATTTAATTGCAGAATTTACTTAACATTTTCTACAAAGACGAAATTTAAATCTGTTTGTAGAATTCCACCTCCTCCTCAAGCTGATATAAATACCATCAGTAATCTATGAAAAAACATACTAGTTGATTATTTTAACAATGTAAGAAATAATTGGTACTACTCGACTTTCATGCCAATACGTTATGCAAAATAGACAGATAAATCTTTTTGGAAATGAAAATATAAATAAAATTTCAAAAATGAATAATTATTAAAAAAAATAAACCACTGAACTTTGAATATTTAGTTAATTTCAGGGATATTACTGATAATCATAAAGTATATTAATGGTAAACCAGCTAATAATAATTAAAGACACGGGTTAAATAACAGCGTATGTGTGAAAAAAACATTCTAAGAAAAATAGCCTTCAAGTGTTTCCAAAGGATTACAGTGTACTTCGCGTGGATAAAATTTCTTTGTTTTTTCTGCGTTAATGTTTTATTATTTTTTTTTTTTTTTAAGAAAGACAAACATTCCCGGGTTACGAATAACCCAACAATATTTGAAAATCTCCTACTACCATCACACTAAGCGAAAGATGTTGCTTGTGTTGTGATGGAGACTTAGCCAGCCGAGTAATCGAACACTTAACTCCTGGGTGGGACCCAAACGCGATGCCCACTCAACCACTGACCGGAATTTATTTATTAGATATTCGGAAATATTAATGAAACACAGCATTAGGCTGTAATTTATTTGTTTAAATTTAAAAGGGTTAAGTTTATAACTCTGTTCTTGCAAGTTCAGGGTAAAAAAAATGTACAGTTTTTTGTTTTTTTTTTACTCCATACAGGAGGCCCTGAGGGAATTTTTCCCTTTGAAGATGCTGTGTGGGGGTTTTTTAAGGGAAAGAAGGAGAGGAGGTCCTGGGAAAGAAAAAGGTTTGAGGGGTGTGTAGGAATCTGGGGTCTCTCCCTCAACCAGTCCCTTCCGATCCAGCCTGCCACGCAGATGGTCGGCAGACGCATCCGCCCCCAAGTCCCGGACAAACCTAACCCCTTGAACTCGGGCACCCCTGCTAAGTCACCAAACGTAGCGAACCACTTAGGGTGACCTGTGGCAGAGGTGTTGGTCGTCCAATAAATGGTTCCCGGGGTATCCATATCCGCCTCCCAAAAAACTCCTCATCTTTTGGCTACGATTTGTTACCATTCTGATGGGGCTGATTTTCAAAATCAATTATGTTTCTGAATCAGTCTGCACTATCTAATTTAAAAAACTTGAGTAGTCCAAGTTTTTGCCGGTTTCTTTGCTGGCTTCATCTCAATTCTTAATAAATTTTTTATTCTTTAATTCTGCCATTTTCGGGAGAGTCGTCACACCCAGTTATATTAAATAAATCTGTTATACATTTTGATAAATGATTGGGAAATGTATATATATAATATGTATACATATAATAAATATACATTTCACCAAGTGCGTTATATTTTGACAGCATATTTTTGAATTTTATTAAAAATCTCTTCCATTTGTTTTTTGAAGGCTTTTTTTTTACTATAAATTTTTTTTTTCAATGAAAAAATTATCACTATTTCTTGAACTGTCTCTAGAATCAATCGCAATTTTGAATAATAATAAAAAAATCCCTGCAAGAACAGCGTAATGACTAGACACAAAAATAGCCTCGCACAGTAATTTTTTGATAGTTTTTGTAACTTTGTCCAACTATCATAATTAAGAAGGAACCCTATAAAACATGTTACTCAAAAACAGCACACACGCTCTTGTTGCACCCATGTCTTCAATTTTGAAATAATATTGCAAATTAGTAATTATCCACTGATTTTAATTCTGTTTCCCAAACTGTTACCTAAAATCAGAATTTTAGAATAATTATTATCTTCAATCAAGCGAGTAATTGATCTAGTTACCAATCGGAATAATTGCCTTTTGATCATGTTTATTTAATGTACCGCTGAAAACGAAATCCACCATACTTTTTAAATAATTTTCACGAGTAATTTGCAAATTGGGACGGGCAGTGATTTAAATACCAAAAATAATATAAACAATTATGTTAAGGCCTTATAATTACAAAAACAAATTCCTGTTATTTCGGTTCTAATTTTTAAAAGTCATTGAACACTAAGGACGTAGGTAATGTAATGTCTTATGTCCGGCAAGGAAAAGCTGAGTATCTATTGAATATGTTTTACTCCATTCCGTACCATGAAAACTTTTCAACTTTTTATTGTGCGAATGTAACCGCTTCTAATGCTCACTTCCAAAAATACTAAGGCCCAGTTTCGCATAAATTCACGTGTGATGTCATCAAATATCATTCAGCGCCATTTTACTTTTTTTGACATTTGAATGATCTCCGTTAAACGCCGATTATACTTTTCTTTTCGATGGTACTTTTCAGCTTTCTATCAAATTGTAATAAGCTGACAAGCTTAACAATATGATAGTTGTCCTCTTCTGTTGATTACAATTTGTTCATTTCCCTGAATTTAACGGAAACCTTTCAACTGTAAAAAAAAACGGTGCTGAATGACCATTTTATGATATATATTATTACATTTGAATTTATGTGAAACAACCCTGCCTTGGTTAACAAACCCTGTTCAAAAGAGATTAACTAAACATAAAGGGGTGTGTATGATCAGTTAACGGACCGCATACTCTTTTTCTAACCAAAATTATTTTATCTCTGAATTTTGTCATTCACCAGAGAAGGCGGTATTGTCGGTAGAACTATGTTGCATATCAGCAACTAAAATACCTGCAGAACTTAATAATAACTATACTTTGTGTAAACCACTATGAATAAATTACATGTTATAATATCTGCATGTTTCAAAACCGATGGTTTCTTCGTCAGCATGATGAATAACATGAATGTTATTATTTTGAACATGAATTTTATTATCCTGACGAAGAAACCATCGGTTTTGAAACATGTAGATATTATAACATGTGATTATATAGTGGTTTACACAAAGTGATTTGTTTCATTTAATTAAAATGTTGCCACAAAGTAATTTTGCGAAGATTGAAGAAATAATTATTAAATTTAAATTAAATAAAATAAGAAAATATTTTATCACGGTTGTCGACATAACGACCAGCAAATGCGTTTCTCTAATTTACGACCGTCAAACTTGCCTACGAATGTAGATGAAATCTCTTATTTAGGACAGGAACCTTTCCGAATCGGTTTCCAGATTCTAAAGGTGCCCACCAGATAATTGAAAAATAGCGTATTTTATTATGCTGGAACTTTTGAAGGGCTTTCACATATGTTTTAATGATCGAAAAAACATCGGTTCACTACCCGAAAAAATCATCTCTTGAAAAGAATTCACCCGCACAAATTTTATTTTCTCACTTATGCACATTTTGTATTTTTAATATTAAATTCTTAGTAAGTAATAAATTTCTCTCGAGTGAAACAGAGTTCCCATCGCTTCATCTACAACAAGTTTGTCAACTTATTTATTCTCGTAGCAAACAGATGCTTATTTTAGATTTAATATTATTTATTCTCCGATAGCGCTACAGCCCATGTCGAGCTTTGGCCTCCCGCAACATTTGCCTCCAACTCCTCCTGCCCTCAGCGGCTGACTTCAAGTTTGTATCTGGCGAAGCTGTACTGCATCCCCTCTTACCTCGTCTTCCCATCTCAGTCTGGGTCTTCCCACTTTTCTCTTCCCACCTGGGTGTCCAGTCATAATCCTTTTTGGAACGCGTGTGTCCGGCATTCTCTGTACATGCCCAGCCCATCCCAACCTGAGGAGTCTCATATGGGCTGAGATGTTGGAGGCCTGATATATATCATATAGTTCTTTATTGTGCCGGATGCGCCACTGTTCCCCCTCTTTCACAAGAAAAAGAAATAAGCTTGCTCGAAGAAAATGCAATAATTTTTCTTTCTTAAATCTAACTTCGTATTATAAAATACAATTAGTTAGTGTAATTATTTGTTCACCATCCTATTTCAAATCGTTGTTATTATTGAATGGTTCAATTATTTACGTAGTCCTTGATCATGTGGAGTTAATTATTATTCATCCGGGCCACACTTAAATACCCATTGGATCCAAAACTTGGGGGATGTTATGTAAACCGACACAACTCATGCGCAATCGTTTGAAACTCGGAGCCCGCAATCAATGTAAGGCAACGTTTGAAGTTATTTCTGGTGTCCAACTCTGAAAACGTTTCCAAAGCAAGTATTTTTTCACAAATTCTTGATTTTAAACCAACGATTTTCTTTTAAATAACTTGTTTGCAATTTAAGTATATTCTATTGTCTAAATCATTTTTTCATCTTTTCCTGCTAAATTAATAGCATAATATATTATATACATGTATTTATTATTTTATCTTCGTCTTTCAAAATTCAAATCAACTATGGTCACCCTACTTTGTTTACATTGTAATGTGCAAAGCGCATTTAGATTACCCATTATCTGTGTATCAACATTGTTCTTTAAAATATCATTTTTAATTTTACATATATTATTTAGTGTTTTTGAAGTATTATTTTTGATTTTCCTTTTGTGTTATTTTTGTTACTTTAAGTAAATAATTGTTAACCTCAACACAAGCTTGTCCTAGTGAGGTGAATCATTGTATGTAAACTGTTTTACTTAAAATGTGAAGAAAAAAAAAATGAATAAATTTATTAAAGTATTTTCTTTCGCTTTTTATTATCACTAATGAAATTAAAAAATCCGTATATCTGCGCCATTCAGGTATTTTTCGATAAATTCGATATTATTTTTTTAAGGAAAATAATTTCCCTGCTGTGTGGAGGATGAATGGGTTGATAGTCCTGTGGGGAGAGGTCAAAATATCCCCCATCCGGCCACTATTAACGCCGTGCGATAGTATAAACCTCAAGCGTGTTGTATTATGATTATATCTAACACCTCATTTAGGTATTAGGTAAGTATTATCTCCATCGGATTGCTCCAGTTCCGCCTGCACAGGGCCTTATCGTTACTCTAAAATTAAACGGCTTACTTCTTAAAGTATTTGAGTACTGACGCTAGATGAAAATAATTATTATAATGTATAATTAATTAAATATAATATTACAGTGTTTTTGGACATTTGCGGGGTTAGAGCGATGCGGTGTGCACAAATAAATTTAATTCTTCTTTAAAACGATATGCATGTACTTATTGAATTATTTGAATGTGTTCACCTACTTATTAAATTAAATGTGTATTTGACGTACAAAAATCAAATATCTCATAGTTTTTTTACAGCAATGCTATGATCACCTAGCTTGGATACGTGGAACAGCTGGGAGCATTATCTCAAGTAAAATTTCCAACACAATTCAATTATTTCACTGCGAAGATAAAGCTATAGGGTATGTGCGATTATCAATTCCGATCTGAAAGAAAAATATGGCCACCAAATTATAAAAGACCTTTCGACGCCAAGGTTTTAAAATTTTTTTTTATAGTGAATACTATGTGAGAATATGGCATCCCCAATTGGGGTATGTCATGAGGCTGAAGGTAAGTGGGAAAGGGAAGGAGACGACGAAGAGGAAGGTGCGGAAGTACTTGTCTATTCAGATCTAGTCACTAAACATGGCTCAAACAATGTTTCAATTCTGAATGGTGATCTTACACCAGGGCGATACTAAGAGTATCTTCCACTCTGGAACGTGCCGCAACTATACTATATATTATTTTAAATAATTGATTGTGAAATGACACAAATCAATTAAATAAAAAATTATTTGCGCACGCCGGGTTCGAACCCGCGACCTTCGGAATGGCAGTGAAACGGTATACCTCTTTAATTAAAGATTTAGAGGGGACAATAACACATTCCTAACAATGAAATTCGAATTCGGAATATAAAAGTAAATACTAATAAATATGGAAATAATAAGAAAAAAATAAATATTTAATAATCGAAGCAATAAATAACGATCAAGCCCGAGGTGTAATAACTTGAGCTGAAGGAAGTAGCTCATTGCGGCCGCTGCCGGTTATTAAATGTTCAATATCCGACTGAGAAGTTTATCTGGCCCTGGATAACATTCACATCCTCACATCTCACACCCCCCTCCTCACAGCCTCATTGGGAGCTTTATGCTGCGGACCCGAGCTTACAGCTTTTATCGTGATTAAATCAATTTGTCTTAGGTTATGTAATTACGTCGATGTTCAAGCTTTTACGAATTTAGAAGGGATCGGTTACCTATTATTTCTATATATTATTTCGCTATCTGCCTACCCAATCTTATCTGTGATATCTGCATATGTCAGTAGAAAAACACACACACACATAACAAAATTATTACGGTAAGAATCTATTGTCTATCTAAATTATAAATTTATATTATTATATTATTAAAATTATATTATTCTATCAAACTTAGAAATTTAAGAAAATAATAAATTTGTTAATGGTTTTAATCCCATTTATGTTCCGGTGTTACTTACATACTCCGGCGCAATCACAGGTACTTCCTAACCTTCTTGTTCCTAATACTCCCCGTCCCCATCTCATTTCATTTCCCAATCCCTTCATCCTCACGTCTTACCCGATTTGTGATCATAGCCAGAGCAATTGGAAGTCTTGTGCAGTAATCACATAATTTAAAAAATCTTTTTACCGCCCATAAACTTAATGTTCACCTCAACTTTAATTACTGTTGTTACTTAGAGTTATTGATATTTTCAAGGCTTCGAGTTATCTTTCAATAAAATAATGGGTTTTTTCATCGCTCTACCTCATGAAAGCGTTTTCAACAATTAAGTTGAAAAATTTCACCTTCATAAATTTCCACAATATTGGAAATGTTGAAATATTTCTATAGAGCGCCGCCGAGCTTATCTATGTGGAAAATTCGCACTGATTGTGGATAAGCAATAATCTTAAAGGCAAATGAAGTGAACAACTCCAGACATCCAAGGAGAAATATTGTTTAGGTATAGCAGAGCGCCTGATTTGCGCCTTTCCTGTAGTATTTTGTATCTACCTAGATAATTTGCTTTTGGTCGTGTTACAATGTTTTGACTTGCAAGACTCCGCTAAAGTAAGTTTGAATATAAGATAAAATATTATTTTTTTCTTAGTAAATCACTTTAGCTAATTTACACCAATAATTTTAATTTTTTCAATTTAATTAACAATATAATTAACGTTAATATGGTCCCAATTCCAAATATTAAATAAATGTTACATTCAAATAGAATTATTAACAAGTGTTTCAAATTATTTAAAAAGGATATGTTAACAATTTGTTACTGTTCTTCCACTTCATTTATGTTGAAAATTAGAGAAAATAATTCGTACCGAAATCTTTTCCCCAATTTATATTTTATGTGCTAATAATTCATCGACGTCAAATAAATTTTCAACAAAAACCTTTTTTTAGTACTAATATTAATCTTGCGATGTTCAGTAAAAACTAGGAACAAGTAATAACAATATTTTTTAATTTGTCGACCTTCACAACACCCGCGTAGTGGTGGTGCCTGGGCATGGTGATAAAAAATTCAAATTATGTAATTAATAAATCAATAAATAAAGAAAAATTAATAAAAAAAACATTTTTTACCTACTTGCATTATGTGTCCTAGTAGGTATATTACCGGATGCATTTTTATAATGTCATCACTAGAGTCCGGAAAAAATTTAGAACAGCAATATACTATACGTTCCATTTTAAAAATACAATCTTATTAATATTCAGTTAACTAAAAAAGTTATTGTGTATAGATATTATTGTTATTTTTTATATAAATAAACTATTTGCTTTTAAAAACACAATCAATTTTTCATTTTCTTGAAATTAGCTAAAAGCTCGTACGCACTAGCGGCTGGCCGCCTATGCGGTTCGACTAGCGGTTGAATTTTGTTTGAATCTTTCGGCGGTTTAGTGCGTACGAAATGAGCGGTTGCATATTAAAATAAAAGTGCGGCCAGCCGCTAGTGCGTACGAGCTCTAAAGCTAAGAATTTCATTATACGGTTTATTCCTAACATTAAAATCAATTAAAAAATAACATAAGTCTTAATTATTTTTATGAATTCAGTATATATTTTCCACTTTTCTTGCTTTTTTTAAAAATAACATAATTCTGCATTTTTCATCAAGTTTTGGTGCGTTCAAATTATCATTTTTTTTCCTTCTACTTTTTCCTCTCGTCACACTTTTCAAATTAATATCATTGACATTTGAAATTGGAACATGGAAACCGATGGAAAATTTACGCATCGTTTGTGGGTTAGGAGTTAGGAATAGGATTAATGCAAAATTTGTACAGATGAACATTTTCAACTATATAACTCAAATTATATATATATATAACTCAAATTATATATATATATAACTCAAATTATATATATGTATATACAGGGTGTTAAGGTACGTACTTGAGTTACTTTAACCAGTGATTCCTGACATTATTTGAAGTAAAAAATGTAAATGAAATTTTGGTCTCCGGTGACTTTTTTTATGTAAAATTTTTTTTTTTTCAAAATATTATTTCTTCAAAATCAAACAAAAAAAAAATTCTTTCACATGAGCTTATTGGTCACTCAGCCAAGTTACCACCCCACCACTTACCCCGCCCCCAACTACCCAACACCTACTATTATTTATGTTTTTGTAGAAAAAAAAAAAAAAAAAAAACATCAAAAATGTCACCGGAGACCAAAATTTCATTTACATTTTTTACTCCAAATAATGTCAGGAATCACTGGTTAAAGTAACTCAAGTACGTACCTTAACACCCTGTATATATAACTCAAATTATATAAAAACCTAAAAGTGGACATACAATGAGTGTTCTTTAAATAATCGTTATGTTCGGGTCTACATTAAAATTTGGAGGCGGATAAGGGTACCGCCGCACTGGAAACTATTTATTAGATAACCAACATTCCTGCTGTAGGTCACCACAAGTGGTCCACTATGTTTGGTGGCTTAGCAGTATTGTCCGGGGTCCATGGGGGTGAGTTTTTTTCTAGGACTTACAACTAGCGTGGCGCGTGTAGTATCGTTGTCTTTGTTTATTAAAGGTCAAATACAAATATAATTCAAATGGAAAAAATTGGTGAATTTCGATTAAAATTATAGAAATTAGCTTTAAATTTTCCTATCCGATGAGGTTAAATATTGAATTAGTGAAAAGAGTAATTTATTAATAAAACCAAATTGGCGTGGAAAAAAATTAGGGATCAAAAACTTACTTAGTAATTCAATACCACAATTCGTAAAAATAAAATGCCTTGTGACAGTTCGAAGAATTCGAAGTATTTTCCAATTTTATCCAATTACAGCGGACTTTCCCAACAATTTTCCTCATCTCGAAATGCGATTTAAAATCTTTTCGCATTATCTCCGCAGCGAAAAATGTCAAAGTTTTTACTAAGACACTTCAAGAAGAGGGTCGGTAATTAAATAAAATTTCGGTCTGTGATCACCACTCAGATTATTTCCAACTAAACCGTCCCGTGTTATAACCGGATAAATAGTTTCACACCATTCATGTTCAATTAATTTATATTTATAATCTCTTTCAGTATTTTCTAAATTATGAGTCTCCTAAATTGGGCAACTTTGAAAGGTTATTTATTGTTAGTGGCTATTTTAACATGGCAATAATATTATTTATTAAATAATAACATATTTATTGCTGCATAATGATGAAAGAATTCAAAGAAAATTTCTACGCTACGTCAATTTTAAACTTTACATCTCTTTAAAGCACAAATTACTTGTCGTCAATAAATATTTTAAATTTTACAACTTCAGAAAACAGACGAAAAAATTAAACGATCTATCGTTAAATTTAATTATTTTATTAAATAAATCTTCTACATTTTATAAATCGACAAGTATATATCTCATTTCAACTCATTTTTTTCTTTAAAAAACGACAAAGATTCCCGGTTACGAATAACCTGACAATATTTGAAAATCTCCTACTACAATTCAGCAAGCGGAAGATGTTGCTTGTGTTGTGATGGACAACTTAGCCAGCCGAGGAATCGAACACGCGACGCCCGGATGGGACCCAAATGCGATGCCACTTCAGCCACTGATCGGCATTCCCCACAGTTTACACAGTCTCGGTAGGTAATAAATATTTAAGCTTTAATATACTTGAAAACAATCTTTTTAACGCTGTATGTGCGAACTATTTCATAAAGTAACTAGTAAATTGAGTAAATTATTTAAAAAAAAAAAATTGTAGGTTTTTATTAAAATTAGAGTCACGTGGGGTAACCGTACGCGGAGTGTAAGTGTTCGCAGTGATGTTTCCGACAAGATCGTGCCTGTTTCGCGCTCGCGCTTTCCCTTTCCTTTTGGATCACATTGAAGCTGGACATGTGTACAGTGAATCCTAATTTGAAAATAAAAATTAGTAGATAAATTACTTTTCTTTTCGTGATTTTCTTAAATTTTTCATCTCCGTTACAGATGTGTGCTATTGTGTAACCAACTGTGTTAGAGAGATGTGGTCTATGATAATTTTTGGTGAAATATTGTTAGTTACGCAGGTGCAAAGTGGTAATTCTAATAAAAATAAGCACTCATCTGAATTTTAAAGTTTATTGAATTTTGGTGTGATGGGATAAGTATGCTGGGGTAAGCGTGCGCAGTTGGATGAGTGCAAACACTTACCCCTCTATATAAAATTGAGTTTGTAGCATAATATTCCAACTGTCGTTATTTTTTAGAGTGAAAAATGCCACGTGTTTACATCAGAAAGTATCCGGCGAGGTCAGTGGTCAGGTCTCCCAAGTAAATATTGAAACTGCAAAGAGACTTATGAAAGAGGGGAAGAGTCAGCAGGCTGCTGCAGATGTTGTTGGGATCAGTGAAACCACTCTGCGCATGGTGCGTGAGAACTGTACAGACTACGATAAGGCAGTGGAGGTCCGTGAGTTTTCAGTGAGCTAGAGTGCTAAGATTGAAAAAAATGACGTTACTGATGTTGAAGCTGAAAATATTTTATTTTTTTTTCAAAATTTCAACGTTTTGTATGAAGATCTTCAGGACTCCTTCAGTTTGGGGTTGCGCCGCATCCATAAACTAAAAGATCTTCATAAAAAATGTTGAAATAAATATATAATTAATTTTCAGCTACCACAACATCAATAACATCGTTTTTTCACTCTAGCTCACTGAAAACTCACAGACCGCTCCTGCGACAAGGGGCAATTTAAGTGAGATAATTGCAAAGGGGGGTAACTGTTCGCGGAGCGAACACTTACCCCGCATGTTAGGTAAGTGTTCGCAATCGACATGCATGTAATCTTTTGTATATAACTTTTTGATTTTTGAACCATATGAGATTTTAATATTAGTTTGAAATGCTTTAATATTCAATCATATTTTTTAAAAAAATGAGTAAAATACCTTTTATACAAAAATTAAAAAATAGCTTTTTAATACAAAAATTCCAAATTAAAAATTTTGTACGGTTACCCCACGTGATTCTATGGTTGCTTTTGTGGATATTGGCAGATATCTATTTTAATGTTACTTATTTATTCTTTATACCTACATTTATTTTGTGAACTGTGTATTTTATATTATTCGTATTTAGTGATCTCTTTATTTTAATTTTATATATTCATAAGTAATATGTATTGCTAGGTAATTTGAGCGTGTAAAATAAAATTAATAAATTATCCCAAATTAAGCCTCAAGGCAGTATTGTGGTTCATCTCTCCGTTCTTAAGATTTATAATTTCTGTAGAATGTTTTTTTTCTTTTGTCAAGCGTCGCTGTATATTACAAAACTAGATTTACAGTTGTTGAAACTATGCCAAAAAAAAAGAAATATTTTACCTGAAATAATTCAAATTAAAAAAATTACAAAATAATCGTTGTTTGAAAATGTCACCGGCTAACACTGCTTCCAATAAAAAGTTTAAAATGATCCTCCGGAACAATTTCGACAGTTTTAACTTTAATATGTCTTTTGACAATCCTGTTAAAGCATTGGACAGTTAGGTATTATGTTGGCATTATTTTTAATGAGAATTTTGTCCAAAAATTATACTGTCAATTTTGTTAGGTTTCATGTAAATTTATAAGCAAGGTTAATTAAAAATCAGTTTAAATTGGTATAATTTCAACAGTTTAAATAGAAACCAGGTGAAAACTTGCATAATGGGCCTAAGAATAACCTTTCACGGTTCAAGTTTCACTTTAGCTCTCAGGTCCCGTCTCTGGCCCGAGACCCTATCAACGCGCGACTCGGCTGATTAATGCGGCCGCAGTGAATAATAACCAAGTAAGAAATGATTAGTGGGATGGGGCGGTGTCGAGGGGGCCAGTTCCCCAGAGCAATAACGTTGGAAGATTTGCGGGGAAGTCGGATTATCCTCGTCATAGAACAGAATTGATAAAAATAAACATTTTTCAGATATAACAAGTGGGAATACACACAAGAAACTTACTCTAATGGAAAAACTTACATTTTTAGACTTCCATGTTCTTACTTTCAATATACTTGGGAGGGCTGGGAGTAGGTACCTTTCTTGTATTGCTTACGTAACCTAATTACACTTTATTTTATTGGATAACTATTACCTATTGGAAGCTTTTATCTTTATCCTTATCTTATTGAGCGACGAAACTAGGGAAGATAAATTCTAATCAAATCCTTACCGCCATCGCAAATTTTGCTTTTCCTGTGGTGGAGCGCACGGAGAAAAATATTATTCTAAAATACGATTATTTTATTCGTAAAAACGCTTAAAAACAGGACTGAAGTTCTCACGAACAAATTAACAGTGTTTCAATGTTTATTGACGGGAAAATGTAAGAATAATTTGTTGGTGTACGCACAAAATTACGTATACCAATAAATTATTCTTACATGTTCCCGCCAATAAACACTGAAAACCTGTTAATTTGTGCGTAAGAACTTCAGTCCCGTTTGTAACCGTTTTTACGAATAAAATGATCGTATTTTAGAATAACATTTTTCTCCGTGCGTTTCCCACACTTCTAGCTTGCTAGAACATGTTCGGCATTCTTTCCAAGTCTTTGATAGTCAAGATTTATGCGTGGCCCAACGAGCCCCTTGGTTCAACTAGCCTAATTAACGTAAAATAATTAAATTTTATTGGATAAGTATTACCTAATTGAAACTTTTTACCTTAATCTGTCTAATTTATGATCTTATTGAGCGACGTAACTCGGGAAGATAAATTCTAATCAAATCCTTGCTGCCATCGCAAATTCTGGTTTTTCTTTCGTTTAAACTTTAAATGAACAATAAATAACACACATTAAAAATATAAGCCAGGATTAAAATAACAGCATCTCCATTAGCATGCAATGCGAGTTCTTTTGAACAGCATGTCCCCGTGCAAACCTGTATAAAAAAATCTCTAGTAAATACTGCTAGTAATCCAGGTAAATATGAGTTCCTTTATATCAGCTAAGTGTTAGCTAATGTAAAGGAACTCAACCAGTCTCTCCTACCAGTCACTAACCAGTTGGTGGGCAGACGCATCCGCTAAAATCCGCACAAACCTCATACCATCACCCCAGGCACCCCTGCTAAACCACCAAAGGTATACTCATAAGTGGTTTCCATCGCGGTGGTATCCATACCCTCCTTACAAAATGAAAATGAATATTAATCATCTAATAATGAATTATTTTTAGATAATAAATATTTTAACACCAAATTTTACTACATGCCTAAGCTAAATAACAGTGTTTTACTATTGAAAAATAAATTAGTTTTAAGTAACTGCGAGTAAAAGATGTTCAGAGAATATGTACTTTTTCTATAGCAAAAAATAATTCACAAAGTATGTAGTGATAAAAGCTTCACCATTCACTTCTTCCTCATCTCATGAATGATGCGTGTAATAGAATTAAGCTGTTAAAGGTAAACGTAAAATTACTGTGTTAGGTAGTAGGTAGCTTGTCGTCGGAGGCAATGCAAACATATGAAATGAACCACAGAAACGAGAAAAGCACTAATCAGTACAAAATAACACTCATAATAACACTATAAAAAGTAAATATTTCCCTAAAAAACTAATTTACAAGTTCAAAAAATATTACAAAATTGACTTCAGTATTATTTGCCAATGGTACAAATAGTATGTTATATTCAAGGGTTTTTATGTGAAATTTAAAAAAATTCCGATTTCTATGTGAATCGTCTGCAAAATAGATGGTGTGGTCATCCGTTGTATGTTTTATGTTATAATATCCTGTCTTCCCAATCTCTTACAGAAATTCAGAAATAATATTGCAGTATACAAGTAATGCAGTATTATTCAGATTATCAGATTAGATCAGTAAAAACCATTCACAATATAGATACTATTAGATATACAATTTTAATCCTCCCTCCTTCTAAAATTTACTTTTAGTTCTTTATAATCCAAGTAAATTACCTTCTTAGTAAATATTAGCATGAAAGCAAATATAAAATACTCATTTATAAGGAAAATAATATTCTCTCGATCATAAATTAAAAAAGATCTTCATTCCTAATTTTTTAAATCAGGTACGCGGAATTCATAATTCTTTTTTCGTGAGATTTAATTATGTACTTTTAGAACGAGTGTTTTTTTTACTAGCTCGCTTCTTCGCCGGATTGTCATGCAAAGTAGCCAAAGTTGTTGAACAGATCTGACGTTGGTTAGAACCAGAACGGGAACCGGATCTGGGAGAGGTAGAAGTGGGAAGCGCGCGGCTTCCGGGACCGCTTCCGGCACCAAAACGGAAGAACACTGTGCAAAACGAATCCGGGAAAACGGAACCACTTTCCTCGCCAAGGGGAATATTATAGACCCTTAATTTGACTTTTAGCTTCCTTGGAACATGATCTATGCACTATTTTTTTATGGTACTGAAAGTTAACTTCTCCCGCTTTGTGTACAAATTCTGTAAATTAATGTGCAGGAAAATAATAATGAGGGTTTCGAAAATACCAATGCTCAGAAGATTTTCAGCACGGGGTAGTTATAATAGGTACTCAAATTCTTGAGCACTGATCATTATTATTGTGGCGTCCTTTCACGTTAGAGTGGAGTTTTCATTAACCTTAAACAATTTGGTATGTTAAAATTTTACTACGCAATCGACTATAATTCAATTTTTTTCGGGTATGCTACTACCCTTGTGATCTGAATCCAAAAATAAACGTCAATTTTTATTATTGACAAAGCGTAGCGAAGTCCTGTTTTAACTCAAGCATGTCGGTAAATTTGTTTGTGTGTTTCGTTTCTGTTTCAAGATGGTGACTGTCTTAATAGTTCTTTCTTGTTCATACTTTTAAATATTATGGTACCTACCTGTCTGAAGAAAGCTCGAAAAAAAATTTCACCGATATAGGAAAGATTCATTGGACAAATTGAAAAATTCCAAATTTGAAATAAAAAAAATTGTTCCTAAATACAATTAATATATCTATGGTATATAATTAAAAAGATAGGTATTTTAGTACCTACTTAAGTATCATTTTTGGACTCGAGGAAAATCGAACACGTTATGGTTGTGTTATAAAATTTGAACCTACAAATTAACCCGAAGTGCTTACACGAGCGCTGCAAGATACTTAGGACGGATCTGATTCAAACAACCGGGAATAAGAGCTCAGATTGTGTAAGCGCGTAGAAGATACAGTGAACACACTTCATACATTACGTAGATTGTTAAAGCCTAACAATGTACACAGCCATTAATCCTTTCTAAATATGAACACTAGTGTCGAAGCAAGAAAGACATAGACCAAGACTTGTAAGCTCATAATTATGTTACTTGTAAATAAATTTAATTCTACATAATAATTACTGCATGTTCGCTAATGTAAACCTAGGTTAAGCTTGAGGTACCTTAACTATTTTTTTTATTTCAAATTTCACATAGTAGGCATAGTAGGGTACTTAACGTTTAAACATCTGTAAAAACTAAAATTATGTAATTAAATTAAAAAATTTAACTTAGAATCATAGCTTAATTCATTGCGAATGCCTTATTTATGTTGATAACGTAATTAATCTAAGAGATATAAATACTTGAATGAAAAAAGGCATTTGACCCGCTTTGCCCCGTGCATAGGGGTAAAGTGGGGTCTCCTATGGGGCAATGTGGGTGGTCATAATAGGGAAATAACTTAAACATTTTGGCTTTCGAAAAAACGTTTTTATTCACTAAATCTTTAACAAAATTAGTTTTCAATGTACAATGCACATAAATGAGAAACCTTTTCATCTTTTTCATCCTATCCAGCACAAGAGTAGTGTGCCAATCTTGAACATTTTAGGCAACGTATTCATCCCTCGGTTGACTCTGACCACAAATAACCACATTAGATGCATTCAGCATCTTCAGCACCTTCTTCTGCAGAGCTTTTGACAACCTTTCTCTTCTTCTGTTTGATGGATTTCAATTTTAAATCTTTAGCTACCCTATTTTTCTGTTATTTTAGTTCTGCGGTCTTTTTTATGACTAGAAGCTCGTTTTTGTACGGCGATTCTGTGATGATTGCTGTTTTCCCTCGTTGCTTACTAACCTGTTCTGTTCTCCTTAGGCACTGGCATTATTTGTTCTGGAGTTGTTGCAAAATTCGAGGGCCTATCGACCATCCAAGAATAACCAGGTTGTGGAGAAGGTTGCCAAGGAGGGGTTTGAATATTCTTATCCTGTTGTGGTATTTGTGATGGTGGTGTCTTGTTACCGGTCAAAATTTCTAGGAGTGGTTGTCTGGGTGGCGTCTTGGCACCAGGGTCTCCTTCTGGGGTTTCTTGTCTCATTGAAGTGTTGTCTCTCTGTGAAATGGCTTCGTTAACTAAAGGCACCTCAGCAGGCTCAGGATTGTCTGTAGTGTCCGCGGGTGCAAAATCTACGTCAGTGAAAATATCCTTGTTTACAGACCATATACCTGTAGGTCTGAATGCATCGATAGCAGTCGTCATTGTTGCTGCAGATACATATGTTTCATAGCTTCCACAGACCATGAATGCTGTTCAGTCTTTCTCTTGTATGTGCGGACTAAGTTGGCTAAAAACGTCAAAAATAAATATATTACAATTTAGAAGTCTTTAAAACAGGGCAAACTGGGGCACTTTTCTATAATCAAAAAAGGGGCATAGTGGGGTGCCCCATTTTGCCCCAGGCGCCATACCCCACTTTGTCCCACAGGCTCGTTCAAAATTAAACACAAAATTACGGTATCTTACCTTTGATTCAATGACCTTGTGCTTGTTGATTAAGAAATTCGGAAGGGAACTGATTCATAATAAACTATAATACACCACAGTACACAAGTACGTTTTAGAAAGGATTGCTGTTCAATTTCACTAAAATTTTTAAGAAAAACACTGGTTTTGATATTTTTGTTTATATCACCCAAACGCGTACCGAAATGGCGTGGCTCGCGTATGGAGGTCACATGCCGACTTACGACCAATCAAAGCGAGCCATTTGACAGTTTGCACAGCGTTCGTTTCGAGCTGCGTAAGGCTCGCCCCGCTATGCCCCGTGGCCCCGCTATGCCCCCCCTTCCCCTAACTAAAATTTGGAATAGATAATCATTAATTAGCCAATACCATAGATATGCTCCCAATTAAACCAAGAAAGAGGTTTATTAAACCAACCAATAAAGTGGTGATTAAACCAACATATAGGTCATGGATAGGTATAATTAACCTCTGTGATTTATATGTATATATATACATTTTGTTTGTAGGTACAAGGCGGCGTTTCGAGATTCAATCATAAAATGCTTATGGATATACGGAGAAAAATGTTATTCGAAAAAACAATCATTTTAATAGAAAAAAAACGGTTAAAAACGGGACTGAAGGGTTTCAATGTTTTCAATGTTTATTGGCTTGAACATGTAAGAATAATTTGTTGGTATTTTTATTCTCCCGCCAATAAACATTGAAACACTGTTATTTGTTCGTAAGAACAGTCCCGTTTTTAATCGTTTTTACTATTAAAATGATCGTTTTTTCGAATAGCATTTTTCTCCGTGTAACGTGATTAAAATTTCGTCTTAGAAATCCTCAACAATAATATAGACAATGGAGGAATAAAAAAAACGTTGGAAACGACGTGATTGGATTTAAAAATTGTTTGTGCTTAGAATTTGTTTTATAATTCTAAGAGGAAGATTCAAAATATTTTCTGAAACGTTGATGGATAAAAATCTACCCAGTGATGAAATGTCCCCAGAGAGAAAAATATGCGCCAGCTTAATGGCGTTTCTGTTATTGAAAAAGTAATAACCTGAAAAACTGATCGGTAATGAAATCTGAATGGTTCTCCTGATGTTATCTCATGCCAATAGTCACATTTTTTTCCGGAAGATCGATTTCAATCAAGTGAGTATTTTACTTTAAATTATTAATTGTTTTTATAAATTTATAAAATGAGATTTGTCTCAATTCATTTTATAGAGATTTCTAAGAATATTAGAAATAAATATATAAATAAACGAATTTTACGATTTTGCATGAAAAGAGAAATGCTTTTTTTAGAAATATTTATAGGGTACATTTATATGTCGAATAATAATAACGAACATGTCCAGTAAAATCATATCACTGTATTAAGTATTTTTATCTCTCTCTCTCTCTAGGCGACTCATTCTCATCCAAATACGCCGAGTCAATTAATTATAATCGTTCATCGTCCCAATAATTTAATCTTCTCACTTACGTTATTAACAAATAACTTATCTAACCTCCTTCGTTTCAGTTACTCCCTGTAAGTGAATTTTTAACCTGAGTTATAAACTCCCAAGTAAGTAGAAAAATTTCAAAAAATCGGTGAAACGAAAAGCTCTCGTATAGAATTGTGGTTTAACTTGGAGAGGAATTTCTCGATGAAATTACTTTGCAATCGCAATCGCTCCATAAAAATAAAGGAACCACATTACTCTGGGTTTATCTCCTAAAACACACTTCAAGATTTCCCGCCAGTTTCAAGTTACTCCGGGCACCTGCCATTAGCCGAATAACGAAAGAAATTTCCCGAGAGTTTGTTCAAATCTTCAATGAAGGGGTTTTAACGTTTAGAAGGTCAGTAACTTTAAATTAAAGAAGATTTTAATTTATAGAATTTTTTTAATTATGTTTCGTGTTGTTTATTTGACTCGTAATTCAATATCTTTCAAATCAAGATAAGAATTTTTGTAAATACTGTTAAAAGAGTGATTAATATTTTCTACGCAGTGATTATCTTCTCGATAAAAAATAAATTCATCAGTGATTTTAGAGAACCGGTTTAAGGTAGAATTTTTACAAATTATACGTGTATCCTGTGTACTGTTACTTGGTTAGCCCATTAAATTGATATATCTATTGTTCAGTGATTAGTCAAAATACTCCAAATACTAAGTTTTAAAATAATGAGGAAAGTAGTTTTAAAATATCAAATATTACTAACAAACATTTTTGTCTCTGTTTTACATGTTATATCTTAATATATAAAAACGAATGTTTCTTTGTTTGTCCTTTATGCGGTACTTACAGAATTCATCCGATTGCGATGAAACTTTGGAGATTTTGGTGTGTCAATTATTTCAACTTTTTTAATTCAGAAACACCTGGTATCTCAAAAGTTGCATCTTTCAAAGAAAACGAGAACTGCATATAATTTTTTTTTAAATGGTTATTAGCTCGCTAAAATGCACTAAAAATCATAAAAACACCTAAAACATGTATTTTTAAATTATGGTAATTAATATTTTTTTCACAATAACTACTGTTGTTATAACATGTTATCATTAAATTTTGAGCATCCATTATTTTTTAATCGTTGTATTTTGTTAAAAAAAATTGATTGGTTATTGTATATTATATTGATTTTATCCAGAAAAAGTGTTAGGTTACCTTTTTATATTTTTCACAAACACATCACATATGTTTCTAAAAAAAAATTTTTTTGCGTTCTTTGTACTACAGTTATGGAATAAAAATTATGTTTGCTACAAAATATAAAATATTGATTTTTGTTTTATTTTTTTCCCGAATCACGAAATCTAATTTTTTTTTAAAACTTCCGGTCATTTTAGCGACCTACTAGTGAACACTAATTTCATTTATTTTTACATTTTCGCAACTTTTGAGACCCCGGGCGTTTAAAAATATGTTTTTTTTTCTCTCTATGGAGAGCGTCACACGCTAGTTTGTGTACATGCCCGTAAAGATTCATAAATATATTATAGTGCAAGCTCTAGTAGTATAATGTTATGAAATTATTTCTTATACCATTAATCGGATTGTGAAAAAAATTTGGTAAGTTGTTATGTGCACACCCGCAAATATTTCTGTATATAAAAGTGAGCTCTGGGATTATGAAATTTGTGTTAAAAGAATTGCAATAAGTATATAAATGTATTTCATTCAGCTTGCTTCAGGAAGAGGAGGAGAGGGATGGGGGAAATTCAGGAGGGGGAAGGGGAACAAAAGGACGGTGGTTTGCATAAGAGAGAATGAGGGGGGGGGGGAGGTGAAAGGGGAACTCGAGGGGGGAAAGAGACGCGGGAGGAGAACAGGTGCGCACGGGTGTGATGGAGGAGTGGGGAACGAGGGAGATGGAGAGGGAAGGATTGCAAAGGAGACATAGGTAGGGGATAGCAAGGAGTATATTTGGGAAATCCATGCGTCTCACACGGACAGCTGTGAGAAGGGTATGTATTTCATGTATGAAGGAATCCAGGAGGTGGAGGTAAAAGATTGAGAGGGGTTCGCGGAAGGAAAACGAGGGAATTGAAAGGCGGGAAAGGTGTAAAGGAAACGCGAGCGAGGAAGATGGAAACGTGGAAACGGGTTCGCGGCACGGGGAGACGAGGGAGCCGGGGAAAACGGAGAAAGTAAAAGGGAAGGGGATGTGGAAGAGAAACGGGGAAGTAGGACACCTGGTAAAGGACAGATAAGAGAGGAATATCAGAGTGGTGGGGAACGCGGCAGAGGCAAAGGGTGGGATTGCAAAAGAGAACGGTAGTGGTAGCAGGGGGTAATTTTTGAAAATCCATGATTCTCACAATGGCACCTGTATGTTGCCTGGTCGAAAAACCTTCTGATTTATTCGTGTACGCACCAGATGAAAAAACAAAAAATATTGCATATTCAAAAGGCATTCAATAAGCAGAATTAACACAAAAACTTACGTAGCAACACAGCAATGCATGCCAGGTGCTCGCTAGTATGCTATAAAATATCACCGGGAAGTATAACGGTTCGAAATTTTGTATGGTTCGACCACTTTGATATTTTTAAACTTTATAATAGTTTCCTAGAAAACAAAATTTTTTGTTTTATTTCACTTTCAAGAATTTCTGCATTGAGTAAAATGAGTAATCTGAGTTTTGTACCAGATAAAAGGTACACTTTTTCATATAACTCTATACTCAACTCAAATTTCGATTTTTCAGAAAGGAATCATATTTGTATTCCAAACGAATCGAGTTTTAGGAAATATTAATCAGTAAGCCATATTCACTTGCCCCAACTACCTGTAAAAGGCATTCATCTACTAACATAGCCGTAATATAGACCAGCGGTAAAATATACTAACAGGTTATTTTCTTTACTACAGAATGAACTTAAGAACATCATGAATAAATGTTCTGGTATAAATTAACTCTAGACAGGAGTTTCTGAACGTTGCTTTAATCATTATGTAATCGATATAATAAATACATCGATATAATAAATAATCGATATAATAAATGTAAACGATATAATAAATACTTGTGATAAAGTTTTACAATATTAGTCTCAAGAGGGTATTACCAGAGAATACCGGAAATTAATCATTTTTACATCAAATTCTAGACGTATTGACTGTTTTATACAAAAAAACATAAATTGATTTTGAGAGATTGTTGTTTTATCTGGTTCACGCAGTTTTAAAATTTTTGAAAAACTAAGTTAATTTTGAATATACTAAGGTAAACCGTTGGTCGTTGGCAGATTTGTTCAAGTTTCAAGTGAAAGATTCTATTAAACAACACAAATTTTAAATCACATAACCATACAACAAAATAAATCAATACATAATCTAGTCAGCGCAGTTTTCAGAATTTTAATTTTAGTTAAATTAAAATCAATAAAAAATAAATTCGAGAACGAGTTTTGTGATAAAAAATACCTAAGTTTTTCTATTTATTTAAGGTCTTACAAATTATTTAAAAAAAAATTACTCATTAATTTTGTTTAGACATTATTGAAAAATTATAAATACTTATGATCAAAAAATACTTAAAAGAAGTACACAATAATTTATAATTTATCATTGTGCGTTTTGAGCATTTTTATTGTTTACTTGGGTGTAGGTATATTTTAAAGCAAGTTTCGAATGAAATAAATCGATATTAATTTCTTTATTTAAAAACATTGATAGCAGAATAATCGATCTTTCTCATTGGAACCTCCTTGTATAGTTGCAAGAATATTTAAACTTTTATTCTCAATCGCTCTTAATAGGTAGCCTTAAAATTAAGGGACTTCGATTGAAGAGATTTATTTTTTATTACTGCAGGATACATTTTATCATGGCATAGTATTCGTTGCAGTGTAAAGATTTTATTGAATCTGGTATATCATACTGAAGTCTAAATTAATTTATGTTCCACTACATTTTTTTTTTTTTTTTTCCGTTATTTTTTTTCCATTTTTTTACATGTTACAGTTACGGTTCAATAATAATAAGGGAAAATCCACTAAGGCGCAGCTTGTGCGTGGGTAATATAAGTCTTTACATATTATGTTTGTACCTAAAATTAACAGAGTACATTTAAAGAATAAACCAAGATTAATATCTAAAAAATAAAAGAGGTAAGATTATAATTAAAAGTTGTCTAAAGATTGTACAAGACGTAAATACTTTAAATATATCGAAGTACAAAATAAAAATTTTAAGCTACTAAAAATGTAGTAAAAGAAAAGAAAGTAAAATATACAGAAACAAAATTAATACAGAAACAAAAATGATAATTAGAATGAAGTAAAGATTAAATTAATAATACTTGAATATCTACATTACTCAGCCACAATTTCAACTCATTTAGATATTGAGCTGGTTTAGTTACTTCTTGAATTTTTTTTGGTAATAGATTAAAAGTGCGAGGTGCAATAAAACTACTGTGAGTTTGCATTAGTTTGGTATTTGTTTGGGGGCTATAAAATACATGATTTTTTTCTAAAATTGATTCTGGGTTCACATTTTTGGAATTTGTTTTGGTTTTTAAAAATATATTTCATGCTTTGTAGTATAAATAATTTGCGAAGACTAAATGGTTGAGATTCCTTGTACAATTGATCTGTCGAAAATATCCTTTTTCTATTATATATAACCTTGATAATATGATTTTGGATTATTTGTAACGGTTTTATAAATGTATCAAGGGCTGGATGTACCCATCCCGATATACCATACATGATTGAGGATTGCACCAAAGAAAAATAAATCATTTTCAATTTGTCAATATTGAGTACTTCCTTAAGTCTGTAAAATATGTACGTAAGATATCTTCATTCAGTAACGGTATTATTAATTTGTGATTGCCAGTTTAAATTTGTGTCAATATATATACCCAAATATTTGATCTTATCAACTTTTCCAAGTTCAAAGCAAGAAGTGCATGTTATTTGATTACAGTTAGCATTATGTATACAGTTATATTATGTACATAGCGCTGACTTTAAAAAAAAATATATATATATATACATATCGCCTTCATGAAAGGGTACAATTTACAAATCGAGGGCTTAAAGTAAAAATACGTTATCTACAAAAAAATTAAATCAGCGCCCTTGAGGGTAATTTTCACAAAAACGGCGTTATATAAATTAGCCAAATATTATTATCATTAATATTCAATATCAATACGCTGCGAAAAAGCACTTGATTACAATCAGAAATGGAAAGGGATTGATTGAAATTTGGAAGGCTGAGTTCTGAAAAATGATTGAATAAACCTGAAATATTTGCAAGTTGCACACAGTTTATACTAGGAGAATATCAATTAGCTTAATCGAGCATTCAACATGAAGCTAAAATGCCTTGAAGTTCTATTTTGAAAGGCAGTATTCCTTGCTTTCCGTATATTAATTAGTGTAAGAGTTGAATGAAATGACTATCAGGAACCGCAAGAGTAGCCCAGCTAAGCTGCTCTTTGATGGATTAGCTGCTTTGGAAAAAGCTCTCGGTGTGGAAAGCTGTACTATGAAAGAAAATTTCTGAGTAAACCCGGGATTATGCAAAACGCATTAAAATGTTGCTGTCTGATAACTACAAGTAAATTGCTTGAAATCGGACTCGGACCCTATGCACGGTATATTGTGCAGTGCACAGAAAGAGCAACACTCTTTTGAATGGGTCAGGTATTTCCTTTCTCCTCTTACGGCAAAAAGCCTAAGCATCGTGATGTGCGACAAGCCAAGTTCATCCAAGATCAATGAATTTAAGGATAAAATACCGGTTTCCTAAGGAAACTTTAAAAAGTACCTATCTCTCTTCGGTAAATGGATATAATAATACATTTTAACCTTTTACTGCATGGCGGCATTACCAGTTGCAAGGAAATTCAAAATATAATTTTGACCCCCGATCTTTTTTTTGACAAACAGAGATCATAAAAGTCTGTTACTGTTATGTTACTTTTCACATTTCAACATGAATGAACACAGTACATCCGATGTCGAAAAATGACGGCTGCTCTTTTGCAAAAAACCAATAAATTTAAGTTTTAGATGAAAAACATTGATGTTAATTTTTCAAAAGAAGCAAGCACATTGTGACTTGACATTTTATCATCTTGAAAATACTTTGTTTTAAGTCACTTCATTTTTATTTAACGGAAAAGGTTTAAGACTTAACAATTTGGAAGCTTTAGAAATAAATAAAAAAATGTAAATTCGAAGGAAGAAATTGACGGCCGGCGTAGTCCAGCGGTAGGGCGTTTATTTTTATATTCCCATTCCGCTCCCATTCCGAAGGCCGTGGGTTCGAACCCGGCGTGCACAAATAAATTATATTTAATTAATTTTTGTTATTTCCCAATTAATTATTAAAAATAATATATAGTATATTTGCGGCACGTTCCAGAGTGGAAGATACTCTTAGTATCGCCCTGGTGTAAGACCACCATTCAGAATTGAAACGTTGCTTGAAATGGCTTTAGCCGTTTTTGTGACTAGATCTGAATAGCCAGGTACTTCCCCACCTTTTTCTTCCTCATCTCCTTCCCTTCCCCACTTACCTTCAGCCTCATAACATACCTACCCCGATTGGGGATGCCATAGTCTCACTGGCTTCAGACGGGTGCAGTTGGGACTCTTATAAGGTATTAAATATAAAAATAAAAAACAAAAAAATAATAACCAACTAAATTTAACCTTCAGTCCAATTTTAAGTATTTTAATGTTTCCCCATGTCTTCACTTATCCCCTATTCCCCTCCCCCCTCCAAGAACTGACTCTCTGTCCCACTCTAGTATACTGTCCCTTTCTTTCATAACATTATGTATATATATATATATATATATATATATATATATACATAATGTTATCTACAAAAAATATAATATATATGTGTACTTATGTATTTTTAGACATTATTTTTGTAGCGAAACCGGTAGACGTTAAATAAAAATAAAGTGACATAAAACAAAGTATTTTCTTTTCATTTATTACTTGAAAAACAAAAGGGGACAATGAACAAATGTTATCACGGGTCTCAATTTTTTCCAATATAATAAGACATTTTTCAACTATATTTTAGATGTTTTATTCACGAAAAAAAGTATGTAACTCTTATATTATATGACACAAGGATTTTCACTGACCTGTTAAATCTATTTAAAGTTTGAAATTATGCATTTAATAGTCCAGAATTGCTTGTATTGATAAGCTTTCGAATTCCATAACGTAATAAATAATACTAGAAGTCAGAATTTATTTCAGTAAAGATATTCTGGGACTACCACATGTGCCAGAATACTAATGGGGGGAAATAATTATTCAGAGATAATTATAAATAGTCAGTGGACATCTTCCATTTATCACAAAAAAATACAAAATGTTGTTAAGAGGAACGTTTGCGCGGCCGGTTTCGGCCCGTTTCATACATCTAAACTTAATTTTGGATTTGAGGCCAAAATACCCGACCAAACCGAAAAATTATTATTTTAATCAAAAGGTATATCAAATATCTAGTGCGGACAGGAGCTCCTTGTTTTAAATCCAAAATTAAGATTTGTATGAAACGGCCGAAATGGTCCGCGCAAACGTTCCTCTCAATGGGATAGTTCAGTCATGTATAATAAATGCTGTATAATGTTGACTATTCATACGTAAACGCCCATAAAAAGACGATAATAAATCAATAAATAAATCATGAACGACTTTAGACCCTCCAGTGTCAAAATATACATTAAAATTGCGGAATAAAATTTATATACACAAACTTTAAAACAATAATGTGACTGACTATCACAGTGCAGTCCCATCGTGAAAAATGCCTTGTAATTTCCCTGGTAGCCAATAAACAAAAAATCGCAAGTTTCACTAGGAGAGTATCTTCCACCCTGGCAAATAATACAAAATATATATACTATTGGTAGAGAATTTAAAATATATATTTTTCCCACGCAGGGTTTCGAACTAAGGCCTCTGAGCCTGGGACAAGGAGGTTACTACGCGGAGGATGTTGTGAACGTAAAACACCACCCTTTAGCACATTATATTATAATATAATATAACAAATGAATATTGTTTCCTTTAAAACTTTACATGCGAGTTGTTTACCAAGTTCGCGTCACCCGTCCGGAGTTTCAGACGTCAATCTTCCTCGCTGAAATAATCGCTCAAGATAAATCTGAGTGAAATCTGCTGCGAACACTGAAGACATAAATCTACAGAAGTGCGTTGGGTGCCCGTGGGCCCAAAGTATGGTAAACTTATTCTTACTTCTTGTGAAAGTGAAATAATTTCACCTCGAATTTCCATCTTGAACAATAATCCATTTCATATGTACCATCTAACAACGGAGGATAATCAGTTTGGCTTCAAACCTACACTGTCAACATCTATGTCAAACATTCCTTAAAAAAACCATCAGCTATTTATAAACTAAGGAAAACGCCAAACTTTAGATGCTTTCTAGATTTAAGCAAAGCATTTGATCATGTATTTTACTATAAACTCTGGGAAAATACTAGTGAAAATTGCGGTTTCGGAAGATGTAACAGCGATTATTTAATTTGGCACACTTAGCAAGAAAATCTCTTGAAATGGTCAGGAGAATTTTACAACCTTATTTGAAAAGTGGCATTAGGCAAGGGGGTAGCATGTCTCCAGTTCTCTTTAATATATTATACATTGATGAACTAATCATAGATTTAGTGACAAAAAGCAGGTTTTCAAGTACCTATGTGTAATAAATTTCGCAGATGATATTGTTCTTCTAGTTACGCTACTTAGCGCATTAAAGAATCGACTCCAAATATGTAAAGATTTAGCGAAAAAAATATGACCTTATGTATAATAAGTCCAAATTAATCGTTATGGTTTACAAATGTAAAAACGAATGCAAAATCATGCAAATACCCTGAGTACGGTTAGATGGGAGGAAACTGGATGTTACTCGTAGTGTAAAGTTTCTGGGACATATTATCAGAGACGACCTAAAAGACATCAAGGATATGGAAAGACAAAGAAGAACTATATCCGTTAGAGCAAGTCAGGTATGCTGTTTTCGCTTTTGCAGTCCAAACGTGAAAATAATACTACTCAACGCATTCTGCTCATCATCCCAATGGCATAAGCTAAAAGTCGCTCATCGCCGACCATTCCTCCTACCGAGATATTGCAGCACTACGAAAAATGTTTCTGGAGAGAAAAGTGCACACTTTCAGGACACTTCTCCGCCACCGCAACCGCATGGGAAGCATATGGCGCAGATTACGCCAATCAATTAATACAATCATTACTGCCATGATTGCCTGGATGGAATACCCCCTGATGGCCCTCTGGAGATGCGAGACAGTCAAATATTCTCCATAAACGGCTGCTTGCGTACATTTTCGTGTTTAATTTTTGTCAGATTCATTTTTCATATGCAAACATTGTCATGGTGTTGGTGTTTATCAACAATAATGGTAATTAGTCGATACCGATAGCACGAAGTCATAACCTTCATGATGTTTTCCATAAATAAGCTCGTCTACATGTCGATAAATATCGTTGAAAAAAAATATATCTTCAAGAAATGATGTTTCGACAATTATTCAGTAATGACTAGCAACAATTGATCAAAAAACAATCATAAAATGCCCAAAATTATTCAATTTTTCTGCAAGCTCCTGGAAAATGACATTTCAAAGCGACGAACAGCTGTAGGACAATTTGACAGGACCCATGATTCGAAATCGGTTTACACTTTTGTCGAATCGTTTGATAATATTGATAAAGATCTTTATCTTGTCTATGGCCCATAAGTCGAAATATCTTAAGCAAACAGGCTACACTTTTCTTTCAAATCGGTATAGATCACACTAGTAATTATCTATTCGGTGGCTGCGAGGGTGAGTGGGATTGGAGTTGAGTGGGGGTAAGAGGGTGTGTTGTGATAATGATTGATTGCAACCTGTGAAATCTAAGAGACGAATTTATTCGTACGAGGCAAACATCGGTAATAATACCGGTAAGCTACTTACCGAGTGGAATTAAATTGTGTACATGTTGTGCGTGCCGAGCAATAATTAAATTATTTCGAGATTAAGGATGGATGGTGGTATATGAAATTTAACATTACTTCAAGCTACTATATTTAATGAGTAATTTATTATGAAAAATGTTTGAATTGATTATTAATATGTTGATTGACATTACTTTGATATAAATAATCAAAATGCCAACCTCTATTGAGAATAACTGACTTTTACAACCTTCCTTTAAATCTAAAAAAAAATGTAAATTTTCATGAATTTCCAGCTTAAATTATATTTTCATTTAACCAACATTGATATGGCGTCCCCCAAGGAAGTATAAGGGGACTTATTCTATTTATTATCTATATTAAATACATCACTATCCGTACCGTTAAAGGAAACATAACCTGTTTTGCTGATGATACCGTAATATTATTTCATGAAGAAAACTTGACAGAAACATTTTATATGGCTGAACAAGATAGTACATAGTACTATTAGTACTATTATACATAGTAAAATCGGCTAAAAATTAGCTCGCTTCCCTTTCATATAAGGAAAAAATATTACATTTTCAACCCAGTTTTTTTCCTGGAAAGTGATTAAAAAGTGTTTAAATCTTGTAAAAAAATACTCTTTTAATGCCATTGTTATTGGCTCGGACAATTTACAAATGGACTAGCCCGAATGTTTGTTTAAACACTAAAAACGACATAAAAGACTAGTAAAATAGTGTTAAAAATGGCTATCTATTATTTCTCTTGCACTAAATACTACCAAAACAAAACTTTTAGTATGAATATCGTTGGCCAACCTTATCAAGATGCTGAAATAAAAGTACATGAATGTTCTTGTATTCACGATACATTCTGTCAATGTCCTTGCCTAGATCGAACGGACCATATCAAATACCTTGGTCTTACATTTGATCGATATCTTAAGTGGAAAACACATTGCCTACTTATCACGAATAAACTTACAAAACATTTTTATTTCTTCAAAAACATACTAGATTCCAAATCTATAAAAAATATGGAAAAATTGCATGGGGAGGTGCAACACTATCAGCTATAAATTCATTATCGAAGGCACAAAAATTAAATTATGAAAGTTCCCATAATTAAAAGTACTGTAAATATATTTAACAAACACCATGTATTAGATATTCGACAAATTTACACAAAAACTATCTTAACTCTCTGTTTAAAAATAAAACACATACATTTTATGAAAATACAGATAGTATTGTAAACACGCGGCATAAAACCAAAAAACTCATTCAAATGCATGAATGTGAATGAAGCAAGGAGTTTGTGTCAAGACCGAGTTGTTTGGCGGTATGTTCTCGCGGCCTACCCCTGCGGAGAAACGGCGTGATGGTTAGTTGGTTAGTTAGTTAGATAGGCACAAGTTCAGTTGTCAAGCTTATACGACCACGGTAGAATTTACAATAAGATTCAAACCACAATGATATGACAGTTTGGCACTTCAACATGTCACAATATCATTTTTAATAACTTGAAACGTGCATCATAAGTTTACGCTTTAGCGCCATCTCTGGCCCATTGTGACTCATTGTGGCCCAGTTATGGTCATTTAGAAGTTCGCAAAACAATATATTTATAAACAAAACAATATGCCTCCGAGAGTCCAGCCAAACACCATTTTAAATTATTTCCGAACAAACTAAAAACATATTATAATGCCTGACTAACCGTACTCGATTTAAGTGTATGGCGGGTTATTTCGAGTTAAAGAAGTTGTGAGTATGTCTTGAGAAGTATATGGATTTTTTAAGTTTGTTTCCTGTGGTGAAAATATGTTCCTTCCACTTTTAATTACTGTCAACAATAATTCTCATGTATTTGATTTTAGTGACCGGTTCTAAGTGAGGACATTCACATGAATTTATATTATTTTTTTGGAATACTAAGGAAGAATTAATGCTAAACTCAATGTCATAGTTTTATCACATTCGTTGTTAGTGTATTATTGCCTAACCATATTTTAGCAACAGCTATGGCCCTGTTTACTTTTAAATAAATATAATTCTAGTTGTTTGATTAGAAGAGGAGATTCGTACCATCAGCGAAACTTTAAAATTACACAATTCATTTATGTAAATTAAGAATTACGTGGGACCCAAAACGCTTCCTTGAGGCACGCCAAAGCCAATTGGCAATTGATTGCTGATACGGTTATTGAATGAGGTTTTTCACCTAAAAAATCTTGCGATGTCTACCAAGGTGCCTATATTATTCCTGAAGCCAACATGATTGTGGGATAGTACCTACTTTATTTTTTTTCAAGGTATTTAATTAATTGATTATTCATAGATTTATCAAAGACTTTAGGCAGTGAATTTAGTACTTAATGTAATTGAAGATACGAGTAGTTATATTCACTCTAGAGCCTCGTTTATGAATTGAAATTATGATTCCGTGTTTAAGTTTATAGGGGAATTGGCCTTCCGCCTATCTCGCCCAATATTATAATCATATATTACATTCCCGATTTTGGGAAGCACCTCTGTCGTTTCTTAATGTACCTACCGGCAATAATATCAAAAAATTCTCTTTAAAGTTTTTGAAATAACATACCGGCACCTCCATTCTTGTGGGATATAATTTATTATACATTCTTTTACGTTTTCTCCCCGCAAAAGTGACTTATTTTTCCTGCTGACGATAATGTGATGTAAGCAGCTTGTGGCCTTAAAACGCCAAAAATGAAGGCGGAACTTCTGAAACTTTTTACATGTCATTTTTCTTTCGAAGTTGGTCCTGTCATAAAATATTTTGAACAAACCCCTACAGATTTTGTTAAATTGTATGCGTACAAAATGAACACATAAACAGAAAGGACAGTTTTGACATCGCGGAACTCGTATTTGTTTTCAAAAATGTCACCCGTAATCTCGTCACTATACGTGCAAATTAATAATGATCTATTATGATTAGCAGATAATAAGTATTTATTTATGATTTTTTTTTGTTAAACAGTTTTGGTTTGTTATCTGTTGCATCGGTTTCATCATTTTCCGAAGTCGTCTTCACAAAATGTCTTTGACCACTTGTACGGCCGGCGTAGTCGAGGGGTAAGGCTCTCGACTCCCAACCCGAAGGTCACGGGTGGAACCCAGTGTGCGCGAATAAATTTTATATAATAAATTCTAGAGTGGGGATACTCTTAGTGTCGCCCTGGTATAAGAACGCCATTATTCAGAATTGAAACGTTGCTTCAGCCGTGTTTGGTGACCAGATCTGAAAATTCCCCACCTTCATATTCCCCATCTCCTTCCCCTCCCCGCTATCTTCAGCCTCCCAACATACCGCAATTGGGGATGCCATAGTCTCACTTGCTCCAAACAGGAGCAGTTGGGACTCAAATCAAATATTTAGCGTATTTTTAAAACAAATATTATTGTCGTGAAACCAATTAACCGCAAACTACTTATGTAAAAGTAACAAATAAGAATGAGAACAGGTCGAAATATTTGAAAATATATAAATTTATCTTTCTTACAAATAATATTGGAGCACTGGGCTCATAAATTCAGATTTATAAACATTTCATCAAAGGACGTTCCCAAAACAGTTTATAAAATGTGGTCACAGATAATTTTAAGGGCCTACCTTCTACCAACTAAAACGTAGTTCTCTGAGAAAATAATAATAATTCTTCATTGAAAAATCAAAATATACAGTCGATAAAGAGACTAAAAAGTGGAGTTTTTTTTCCAGAATTTCGTAATCGGCAAATTTGCAAAAGATGCCCTATATATGACAAATTAACACTAAATAATAATTATTTTGATAATTTGGTTAAAGTGGAGTTTTTTTCGAGAATTTCGTAAGCGGCATATTTGCAAAAGATGCCCTATATATATTACAAATTAACACTGAATAATAATTATTTTGATAATTTTGTTTCGTGTACTCTCTCAGAAGCTCTATTTGTTTATATTTTTCCGATTTTATGTATTTATGGCTCGTGAATGTGAAATAAAACTCACATCATATTTGTGTTTTACCAATTATTTTTTAGATAATACATTTATAAACTGATACATCGGTAATAATATAAACCTCATTGATAAAACCATAATTTCTTGAAAATTGATATGAAGGGTACGGGATTTTGGTGTTGAAAATGGGCATAGTTTTTTTTTTCATTTTTTCCCATCCCCCCAGGGGGCCCTGCGTAAAATAATTTCCCTCCCGGGCCTACGCCATCTTCAAGGATGCTGTGTGAAGGGTCTTTTGAGGAGAGGAAGTATTAAATATATCTTCAAGTCCCATATAGTAGGAGGGAGGAAACACAGAAAAGAGCAAACGTTTCACAGCAGAGCCGTTGAACTCGAGAACGAGTCGTAGAAACGTTCGGAATATTTTTTTGTTTTCTTACGAAGCAAAATTGTTTTTGCACTCAATCTCAACATTTGTGTTTTTAATATTTTAATCAAAATCGAAAAAAAAAAACTCTACGTTGCTGGAGTAGGTACTAAATATTTAAAGTTATTTTTTTCATTTGAAATAAGTACATGACAGAGCATCATTCCCGCATATGCCGAATTCGATATTACGAATAAAATCTCCTTACTAGATCTCTCCAACCTAAGTAGGTCTGTACGCGACGGGGGCCGGCAATTATACCGAATTAATGTTCGCAGTGAAAAATAGTAATAACTGTTTAAAAAACTTTATGTAGGTATTTGCCATAATTCTTCTCAGAAATAATGACAACCATACACGCTACAGTCGTCTGAAATGAGAAATCGTAACCAATAAATATCATTATATTAAAACATTGGCTGTAATTCTGCCTAAACTTATACATATAACCACTAAGTTAAATCTTTAAAAAAAATCGAACAAAGGATTGTAGATGTACTCTTAAAACTCTTCTTCTTCTTCCTTGCACTGTCCCAACTCATTGCCTAGGTAGGCTGTTGGGGTAGGCTCTACCCGTTCTCGGGTTGTAGCTTCTTCGAATCTGGGTATCGCTTTCATCCAGGCCATTTATACGTAGGATTTTGGAGCATTGAGTCATCCAGGAGTTCTTTGGTCTTCCTCTGGATGACTGTCGATGAAGCTCCATAGATATTGCCTATTTTACTGTGTGGTCTGGTGGTCTCCGTTTTATGTGACCATACCATCTCAACTGTCATTCCTCTAGCTTACTGTTTATGTCCGTGACACCCACGAATACCAGGCTACCACGAATGCGTGAACTTTTAATCTTATCTTCTAGTGACACTCCTGCCGACCATCTAAGCATTCGCATTTCTGCTGATTCGAGTTGCCTAGTGTAGGAGCTGTAAAATTGTTAATGGTCCAGCATTCGGAGCCGTACATTATCGCGGGTCTAACAATTGTGGGATATACCTTTCCTTTTAGTTTTATAGGCATTTTTGTGTCACACAAGATTCCTGTTACGAATCTAAATTTCTTGGTGATGTCTTTATTTACACTCGGTAGGCACCGCGATGTTCTTCCCGTTACATTATTATGACTTTTATAGACCCAGCAAAACCGACATCTATTAATTATCCGTTTAACAAAAAAAAATTGTCATTGAAATTTTTTTGTGTTTAAATAAACCCAAACTAAGGTAGAAATTGACCTTACTTTTAAAAAAAAAAATATAGTGAATAACCTCATAAGAGTCCCAACTGCTCCCTTCTGGAGCCAGTGAGACTATGGCACCCCCAATTGGGGTATGTTATGAGGCTGAAGGTAAGTGGGGAATGAAAGGAGACGAGGAAGAGGAAGGTGGGGAATCATGCAAATTAGAGACGTCCTTTATATTTTTATCTGTTCAGTGGATTATCAAAGAGAAATAGTTTGTTTCTCAATTCATCGTCCTACACAGATTGGTTTGTAGGTCTGTGTATTTTGCATTAAGAGTAAAATTTCCAAACGGCCATTTAATTGAATGTTCAGCCATTCGACAGGTATGTATTATTTCGTATCGTTCCCCTAATTGATAGGTTTACCAAGATACACATAAGAAATATAAATAGAAACATTCGAGAACTTTGTGTTATTTATTTTCCCCCTTTAATGGGGTAAGTTAGGCCATTAGTCGCGGCCGGCCAATTCCTGGGAGATTGGCGTGTATTGCCTCGGCCAACTGGAGATATGTGGGCTAATGCTACACGCTTGAATTAAATTATTATTTTGTATATGATACAAATCACTGAATAATAATGGAGGTCAAATTATTATTTAAATATTAATAATTAGGTAAGTATTATTTATTAATAATTTTAAGAAGGCTTGATTAAAATCATGATAGTTTATAATAACATAATCATTCAACTGACTTGAATATAACTTTTGGAGAAGAATTAATTTAAAACAACATACATAATGTAATAATATTTATTATAAGTAATAACGAATTATGGGGCCAACGGGAATGTATGACAAGCGATATGCTGAAGTAGGCCAAGCCAAATAACGCTTGCGCTTTTATAGCTAGGTCTGTTGGCCCCATTATTGTAAATCTTTAGAAAACAACTGGATTTTCGGAACATTTAAAAGTTTATTTTACTGGAGCATTTTTACGCAGATGCTGCGAGTAGATAGCTCACGCATCCGAACACAGGTCGTTAGCATATATATCACTTACCACCTGGGATGAGTTTTGCCTAAGTCTTGGTAGCCTACTGCGAGGCGGGCCGGATCGGAAGAAACTAGTTGACGGAAACTTTTTGACCTCTCCAGCCGATGTCTCTCGACCCATAGCCTTGAACCAGGGCGGGAGGGACAGATTCATATTTTCCACGCTGCCTGATACTTTTTTCCTACCCAGAACTTTCCCTCTTCATTTCCTTAAAAATGCCCTTCATACTCTATCCCCAAAGATGACATAGGCCTTGAAGGAAATTATTTTCGTCAGGACTTCCTGACAGAATTAACGTAAAAAAAACTATATACCTACCAGCCATTTAGTTGTTTTAAAATGTCAATGACAGCATTTTATTTTTAAGCATGATTAATTTAGGAGTTGTCTGTGTTTGATAAATTTCCGCACTTAAAATTATATCCTATTTTGAACGCTTTCAAGTGTAGAAAACGGTTATTTTGAATATTGCGATCCTTCATATCCTGATAATAAAATTATTATTAATCTATCGATGATGTGTACATCTTTCCACAATGACACATTATGATTTAAGGGCCAGGTTTTACGATAACATTATTTTGTAAATTTATTCAGTAATGAGTGGACATTTGAGGGGAGAGGTCGCGCGCTCTTATTGCAGTTCCGTCCACTGAACGAAAATATTATCCATGTATTTTATAGAAGGAATGAATGGGGAAATAAGTGTTATACAAGCAATCAACCAGCCAGTAGAAATTAAATAATTAATTATTTTATCATGTAGAAATGAATATTTCTTTGTTTGTTCCTCGTGCGGAACCTAAAGCATTCGTCCGATAGCGATTTGTCTTATACATGCCCTTGAAGGTATCTATACATAGAGCAAGTAGGCTCTAGCGTTATGAAATTATTTCCTATACCATTTATCCAATTGTGATTTGTATCTGCAGTGAAGCCGAGTTTTGATACCCCCTCCCCCTTAATGGTTATATTTTGATATTTCTAAAATTAATCTGCCCGATGAAGCTACGTTGGTGGCGAAAGCAGGTTTTACAAAAGTATAAAAATAAATGTGATGTTAAACAAAGTTATTGCTTAATTTTAAATTATAATTTATGAAATAGTGTTATGTTCATAAAAAAAATATAAAGTCTTTTCATTATGGTAACTTTTAAATTCAAGGTATAAAATTAGAAATACGAAAGTTAATTACAGAAATATTCGACTATTATTAATTAAAACTAGTATTGAATTGGGAAGAAAGAAATGGCAGGATAGATATGTGAAGGAAAAAACAGTTTGCTAGGATCGCATTATAACATATCTATCTATATCCAAGAGATACAATAAGGCTATATAGACTATAAACATCATAATTAAAGCTACGGATCTTTAGATCCCGAATACATTTTAAATACAATACCACTTACACGAAATATCCTTCATATACTTCTCACATTCATTATTTAATTTTTATTATTCACACCAACCCCCTGTAAATTAATCAGTCGGTGGCCCTGTTAGCAATATTAGGAATTGGGAATCGGTAAATGACTCACAAGGAAGGCATGAAATCGGCAACACAGATCAATCGGCAAATCGTTCGACAGCCGAATTGTAGAAGCGACCCGTTTTCATGTAACATGTCAACCGTGTATATATGTTGGGCGCGCGTTTGGCGTATTTCCCGATCATGTACCGGTGCTGAAAGGATCAATGACGCCAGTTCCTCAGAGCATCTTCCATTGTAATACCGGTAGAACAAGGACAGCCTACCTACTTGAAGCCTGTGCTCTAAATATTGCAATCTGCTTGTTAAGATGGGGAATCTACCAAAATCTACCAAACGGTTTCTGCGCAGAGATTTTTTAGGTATTTTGAGGCTCCAGACCAGAAGTGGCTGCCAGATTCAATAATGGGGCGCACTTGCGATATGGACAGGGTCAGCAGAAGACGCACAGAGTACGCTCAGCTTCTGAGAGGTTAACCTTTCTGAATTCGATGAAGCCCCTCGTGCCTGCGCTGAGACACCAAATATATTAATGGAAGGCATCTCGGAAAGATTGCTGCCGTTAAAGGAAACTAGATTTTCATTTTTTGTTTTAAATTTATAAAAAAACTCGGTTTTGCATAATACTGCATCATTAAAATAGACGAATAATAAAGTGCCAATTAGCCAAAAACGTTCCCTAATTATCCTCATTTTTAACTAAATTGATAATATGCAGGTTTATTAATGTTAACTTGTATCATTCTCTTCACCATTAAGGGTTGGCGTAAGCTGGGATTCAGCATTTGTCGCACGTGCAGAATTTGTTTTGTAATGCATGGACTTATATGGAGCAGCGTATGCTGAGAGGCAGACATGCTTCGCACAGATCCATTTCCTGCAAAATCAGCACGCGTGACACATGTCATGCTGACGCCCAGCATACGCCGACGTTAAGAGTCGGTGGAAGGATACTCGGCTAGTTACGAAACGCACTTATCCCCTTTTCAGTACAATTTAAATTAGTTCAAAGAACCTACTGTTTACATTTCAAACAGTTCGAAGCTTCAGAAAAAAACACATATAATTGGCCACAAATATATGCATTGAAATAATAATGGTTTAGTACTTAAGAAGTTTATTTGAAATTTAGGACATTGCATTTATGTTAGCATTCCGGTAATTATTATTAACGTATGGGTAATTCACACAAATGCAAAGCAAATTAATTCTCCGGGCTTCAGCGTGTGACCATTAGTTTTCTTCCAATTGTAAAGTACCTGCAGCGAGAAATGCACGAAGTTCAGTATACTGTTGCTAGAACTATTACCAACAAAACTGCATTCATAACTCCAAACCGCCAAATTTCACAAATGCCCCCTTTGCTTTTGGGTCCACAAATTATTGTTCTTCCTTAAACAGTTCGCGCTGCGTTAATAATTTCGCTCCAGGAATAATGTGTTACTATGTGCTCAATACAAAACTATCTATTTCTACCTGCTGTGTTCGGTTGGTATAATACTTATCCAAGGCTTTGTACAATCATGAAACTTGAACTTTCGAGAAGTATATTGAATTTATACATATTATAATTTATCATAACACTGACTACTTACAATATCGTCGTTTCTCATGCAGTACCGTAAATGTGACAATTTTAGAAAAAGTTAATTTCAATCCTCTTCGGTTTGTGATAATTTTCTCTGAGTGTGTTATTTCACAGCTAAAATATTCATTTTTAAGGCCACTTACTTTTAGGTGTGGTTTTTTACTCTCTCCAGAACAACCTAGAAATGCAAATTGCGTATACAAATGCAATAAGCGTTTTAAAAAAAAATATAGAGGAAGAACCTTGTTTTATGTGATTCTGCTTATTGTCAATCAAATATAATATAAAGTGTATTTATTTAAACATTCTATACGATTTAAGGAATTATTTTAGGTAATAAGTATCTATTCTGTCCAGAAAACAGGATTTCGTATTATTTAGACTTTTGTTTTTTTCAATGGGAAAAATACTTTTTTCCGTGGTTGGAAAATCGTTAGTGCCAGGACTCTTTTTGTAGGTACAGGAATTCAGTTTTCAGAGATTTTAATATAAGAAGGTTGACTAGTTTATTTGAAAAAAAGTTATTTAAATTAAGCCATTTGAATCTTTCAAAATATTGAAAGAAAATTTGAAGGTTAATCTACCCGATGGGACCACGATAAAGTTTTAAACTACTTATAGCTCCCTGCTTTTTACAAAAGTAATGCTTGAGATTAGATCTGACAAACGGTAAGTAATTTAAAGGATGAGGATGACAAATTACTTTAAAAGGGCAATTTAAAGTAATTAAAAAATAAATAGATCATGGGACTTTAAAATTGCATACATACGTACAGCTTATGAACTGAATAATCTGCATAATCAAAAACTGAATAATCTGCAATAAATTAAAAATTCGTAACAACTGACTATGTACTTCTAAATGATTTCATTGTTTTGCAGCTGTAGGCTTATAAGAGAAAGGTTTAGCAGAATGACTAAGCTCTATTTTATAACACAAAATAGTTGAAACTAATATCCTCTTTCTCGATAGGTTCAATTCCCACGTGATGAGTAGTTAGTAGATTGTTTAGATGCCCACTAATGAACATATTTTCTGTGAGCGATTGTTATGTTGTTGATTGTAAAGCACCTAACGCAAATGTTTAAAAGTATTCTTCTTTTATCGATATTTCTCAGAAAACTCTTTGATATATCATTTTGTATACGATTAATCTAATAATAATTTTCTGCAGTTTTGGATTTCCTTGGTTTCAATTGTATAATTATGTATGTGCCAGACAGGGTGAGACACACAAGTACTGTAAATATGCTGGAGATCCCAATTCATGCTGGCGCAAGAAGTCGCTTCTTTCACCACGTGTGAAGGGAGAACGTAATCTCTTTTGCCGCTATAGAGCTGGTCTGATATGCTCGAGAAGCTTGTTCCTTTGACGAAGCCGGGTCTGGTCCAGAGTGAGGTAGGGTAGTCCATGATCCAGGATGAGTTGATGGTCAGAATAGAAAGAAGTCGAGTAGAGGCAGCGTCGAAGCGAGGTAGAACGGGCAAGCAAAAAGAGAGGTGTAGACTAGGCGTTCGTTCATGGTGATCTGGTTTAAGCGGGTTATAGGGGGTTGGCAGTGGTACAAGTTTTCCGCTGCCATTGTCTCGGGCACGATACCTGAATTCGTGCCGAGCCCAAAGTGAAAGCGTCCGATGGTGGCATACGGCCTGCACGCTGTCTCTTTGATAACCTCTCTATTCGCTTTCTATACTCTTTCTGCCACTCCGAAATTTATTTATTTAGAAAACATACAACATATAACAATTATAAACACTCCCGTAATAGAAAATGGCAGTTTTATAACACATATTTGGAATTGGAAACCGAGCTCGGAGAGCTGGCTGCCGCGGTCGCTCGCCTAAGCAGAACGAGCCCGTGATCGCACTGAGTCCCGCCCTGGGATCGCGCTGTCTGTTGTGACCACGTTATAAATGCTGACATGGTCCCACGGTCATCACGTTCAATATAATATAGTACAATATATTATAATTAATAAGAGAAATGAAGAAGAAAATGGCAAATTAATCTTATCGATATCACATTCCAATCTCAGAATAGACATCATCTAGTGAGGCAGGTAACCTATACGTATTTCGATCGCCGGTAATAAATCATTTTATTATTACAGGTATTTTAAAATATTGAATATATATCTAATGGTTCCATGTCAACTCAGAATCAACTCAACTCAACAACAATTTTTTTATATATTTTTTTCTTAACTTTTAATGACTTTTCAAAGGAGGTGTTGAGATGAATTCATTCTGAGTTTTCCGGTCACCATATCTAATTTTTACGAAAAACAATTATCGATTTTTACAACAACATTACTAAATGAAAAGCGTTCAAGTGACGATTCTCACAAGCAATAAAGCCTGTTTGCATTAAAATCCTTCTAGAACTCGACTATTCAATGCCTGTACTAAAATTTGGCTGTCTTGCCCCCAGATCCTTGGCTATCTACCCATAAAACCATTTTTCATCCCAAAATTTAAGGAAGCTAAACCATTTCACCCTCACACCCTTGGAAATAAACTTCTGTCCCTTTCACACTTTATATTGAAAGAAAGTGGTCAAACAGTAGCGAATTCTCATTATTCGTACCAATTGAAAAACAACCAAAAAATAAATATATACTGACAAACCTTAATATTCTCAGAGAATAATATACACGGGAAGTTCTTTTCAGAGGTCAGTGGCCGCAATCCGTCTTTACTCTCCCAACCCTAAATTTCCTCCCATCTTTCTATACAGGATGTTAAGCATCTTACTTGACTAACTTTAACCAGTGATTCCCGATATTATTATAAGTAAAAAATGTAAATAAAATTTTGGTCTCCGGTGACATTTTGAAGTTTTTTTTTTTTTTTCTACAAAAACATAAAAATTAGTAGGTATTGGGAAGTTAGGGGCAGGGTGAGGGGTTGATTGGTTACTTGGATTAGAGAACAGTGACGATATGTGGAAGTTTTTTTTTTTTTTTGATTTTAAAGAAAAAGTTTTGGAAAAAAAATATATATATATATATATATATCTAAAAAGTCACCGGAGACCAAAATTTCACTTACATTTTTTACTCCTAATAATGTCAGGAATCACTGGTTAAAGAAGTCAAGTACGATGCTTCACACCCTGTATTTACTTTGGCAGTTTCCTAATGTCAAATTATTGAAGATTTTAAAATGTATGCATATTAATTATGTCGGTCGACGAACGTAACGTTGTGTAATGGGTTTACTATTATGAGCATCGGATTTGATAAAGACGCTGACATTACAGTCAAACTTCAGTTTTTTTAAATATTTTATATTCAATAAATAAATTAGTAATGCCGTCAATTAAAAAAAAGTATGCTCAAAAATTAAATAAAAAGGCGCCAACTTAAATTTTTTGTTAAAAAAAAATTATAAATAATATTTAAATAACGTAATTTTTGCCGATCGAATAAATGGATTCCAACACTGATTGTGCTAAAAATTTTCAATAAAAAATAAGGCCTTAAATAATTTCTTATTTATTTTTCCCTGAACGACTCTCCGCGCCTTAGGGTAGTTCCTCTTGTCACCTGCGGTTAAATTATAGCAACAATAACAACGCTTCGTTCGGGCCGAAACACGACCAAGTTGCACAACTACTTGCTCGAAACTTTGGTGGGGAACTTTGATACTACGGATACTCAAGTGGCCCCCGGTCCATGTTTCATGCTCAGGGCGGGAGTAGGGCGTTTGGAAGGGTCCGCAGAAGGGCGGAGTGGGGCGAGGCTTTGAAAGCGATGCCGGAAGTTCTTGCTGGGCGCCGATGATTTGTTGGGTCAAATGCGCAACATGACCTTTTCACTTTTCTTATCAAACCACCGATGGATCCAGGCCTAATAATAAATATAATAAGAATTTGTTATTTCGGCTACTGGCATTATACCTAGCTCTCTCATAAAAAATTTAGGCATATTAGATTTGTCAAAGAATTTGTATATAAAAATGCAAAAATCACTCATTTTAAATACATGTAGGATTACGAAAGATTTTTTAAATATTTATATTGAGGGATCTGTAGGATTTATCGGTCAAATTAGGAATTCCATCGAGCCGAACCCTCTGATATGAAAATATCTGGACTCGGTGAATTATTTTCCCATTTAATAGTCTGGTAGGTTAACATTTTCATCTTGTATTGTTTTGTATATATTTAATATTTATATAATACACTTGTAGCGTGGATTTACTAGATGATCATTTTTATGGAAAAGTGTGTGAAAGGGTTTAGTTTTTCTTATGGGGAAAACTAAACCCGGACCTAAAAGTCTGGTGTTAACAAATTGTTTATTTCAGCTGTGCAGAACGGTGTGTGCAATATTCTGCCTGCCATATAAAAGTTTACATCTAAATAAAATACATAATATGAAATTTAATATAAAAATAAAATGGTGAACACGTTAGGAAGTAGAACTATATTGGCTTGATAAAAATTCTCCATCTATGGTGTATGGGTGCTTCCTGCCCTGAGAAGAGGCTTGCTTAATTGTGATGCCCGCTAAATAAACCATTTTTCCACTCACGAAAGAAAAAAATTAAGAAAACCAAGGAATTACTGAAAAGAGTTGTTAATTATTTTAACCGCTGATGAATATTGATTTAATCTTGAAGTTTGTTTCTAGTTTTTTCATGGTTTCGTCGCCTTAATTATTACTAAATCTTGACTTGGAATTTATTTAAAAAAATGGTAGGTACCCACTTTTATCTAGTGGATTTTGAAAATCGAATAGCTCTAGTATTTTGCTGAAATTACACGTTTTTTAAAACTATTAATTTTAAAAGAAAAGAGAATGTATTTCAATAATCACGATCAAAAAAAATTATCAAAAATGCGTTCAAGATTTAGAAACATTTAATAATAAAAAAGTAATAATTGGATAATTTACACATAATTTGTAAAAAATTACGTCAAGGGCATCGTACAATTTATTATGAATTCTTAGGCTCTATCTAAATTTATTATTTACAAATATAGATACAGAAAACAAAAAAAACCTGTCAGGTCACTTCCGATAAACACACTTTAATTATAAAGTTAATGCTTGGAGAAGATACGACTTTGCACGCGGAGGACACTAAATTTAAAACACTGATCATTGCACTATTCAGATTAGTGCTAAAAATAGAGTTCATGTTTATTTTGAGAGACTGGAGGATTTAGGACTCTTTAGGACTGGAGATTTTATGAAATTACATTTACAAAAGCTTACTAGATTATTAGATTATTACATAATTATTTATTTACAGTGTCGTCAGCTCTGAAGGCGAAGGTTTTTTTTTTGCTTTATGGATACGACTGTCTGAAAAGATGAGTTTTCAGTTAAGCTCTAAGTTCCGCAGAGTCTGTGATCATTCTTAGATCAAGCGGCAGTCTATTCCGGAATTTAAGTCCTGACACTCCACAAACACCCTAGACGAACTTAGTATCTGGTGTGCGCTATGGTTCCTTTAAAAAAATTCCAACGTTTTCACATTTCACGTAAGCCGACGATTCTTGTAGTCTCCTTTGACGTAAAAAATATTTAAGAAGCGCGTTTTAAAAACTAAATAGGCGGATAGTTCTCAAACTTTTATTTTGAACTTTTGTTCTGAACTTTTTGGCGAATGCGAAAGCATTTCGTACAGGTTCTTTGGTACCCATCATTTGAACGCCCGGCACACCTGTAAGTAGCACCTCCGCGCCTTAATTTATTTAAATTACGCTAAAGAAGAAAAATAGCAGCTTGTAGTAAAATTTATTTGGAAACAAACAACCACCTTCTTAAACGCGAAAAGTGCTGTGATAAATTAAAAATAAAAGCTCCCTTCCGGCAGAGAGGTGGTAAGTTTGTTATGGCCGTTAAAACCTGGAACTTTTTCGTGTTATGGCGCTCGGTCATTTTTGCTCTGAAATATATTTGCAGGTTATTTATTGCCTTTTTGAGTTTCAACTACACAACAAAATGACCTTTATACTATAAAGTATCGTCATTTTTGCGACCCCGATGAATGTTAACGTTTATAGACCATTTATATCCTAAGCCGTCATAGAAACTATAGTCAATTAAAAGTAGAATCTACAATGCTATTATGCGCTATACCTACTATCTTTAATAGTCAGGGAAAGAAATCAATAAATTTACCGAAAAGGTATTAAAAGCATTCCGATAGTAATTAATTGAAAACATGTTGTTGAAAATATCGTATTTTAATGATGATATTACATATACAATACATATTTTCATGTGATTAATTTTGTGTTTCAACCAGCTATACGAGCTAAATCATAAGGCAAATTAATGTTGACACATGATCCATGCATTTAATGGCGATGTGGTGTAGATTGTAGATTCCAAAGGATATTTCATAACATCATTTCATGTAGGTACATTTTATATTATGGTGGCTTGTAATAAATGTGGTTTGCTACGGTTGGTGACTTAGCAGGGGCGACCGGGTTCATGGGGTGAAGTTATCTAGGTATTGACGGCGGATGCGTTTGCTCACCGCGTGACGGGCCGGATCGGGAGAGACTGGTAAGGGAGTCCTTTTGACCTCTTCAACCGGACTATCTTGACCCATCGCCTTGTTTCGCAGTGGGAGGGACGGATTCATGCGTCCGTCACTCTTGGACACAACCAGATTCCTATTCACATATCACAGCCTTTTCCTTCCCAGAGCAACTTTCAATATCAAAAACCCCCCACACAGCATTCCCAAAGATGAAATAGGTCCTGAGGGATTTTTGTCTTCAGAGTCTCCCGTGTGGAACTAATGTTTAAACAAATGTGCGGTGTGTGTTGCTAATCATTGATTTAATAATAAAAAAATATTCGACTTAATTCTTTGGAGTATTTTATTTTTATTTTATGTTATCATTAGGTACAGGTACAACCTACCTAATATGTTCTACATTTAATTTAATTTTTTTATTTAACTGTCCTCCCGGTCCGGCTGGATTAAAAACTTAATAAAAATTAAATAAATTGATAAGCAATAATTTGATAATAAAAGAAGGTTAACAGCTTTCATAATTCACATTATTGCAAAACTTATTATTGATCTACATCGAATATCGTCTTAATGGGGTATAAACAGACAACACCGGAAATTTGTCCCTTTTAAATAAAATTCTAGACGTATTGACTCTTTTTTATAAAAAAAAACATAAATTGATTTTGAAAGATTGTTATTATTTAAATTTTGAAAAACCAAGTTTATTTTTAATATACTAAGGTACACCGTTGGTAATTGGCAGATTTGTTAAATTTTCAAACGAAATATTGTATTATACAACACAAATTTCAAATCTTATAATCATAAAGTAAAATAAATCAATACATAATCGAGTAAACACACTTTTCAGAATTTTAATTTTAGTTCAATTAAAATCATCAAAAAATAAATCCGAGAACGTGTTTTGTGAAGAAAATATCTCAGTTTTTCTATTAATTTAAGGTCTTACAAACTAAAATACTTCAGATTTTTTTTACACACTTACTTTATTTAGACATCATTGAAAATCATAAATACTTATGATCAAAAAATACTTACAAAAAGTACACGATAATTTATAATTTATCATCATGCGTTTTGAGCATTTTTATTGCTTACTTGAATGTAGGTATATATTAAAGCAAGTTTTTAATGAAATAAATCGATATAAAATTTTTAGTTTAAAAAATTTGATACGGGAATAATCGATCTTTCTCATTGGAACCTCCCTGTACAGTTGCAAGCATTTTGGAATTTTATTGCTCAGCCGCCAGTCAATGGGTCTTCGATGTGGAATGTGAATGAAGGTTTCTTATATTGTCAATCATTTTATTATGTTTTCTGTCATCATCATACAGGATGTGTAATGTGAATGAAGGTTTCTCATAATGTCATTAATTTCACTATGTATATATCATCATTATTCATGATATGGAAAATGAATGAAGGTTTATCATTTTGTCATTCATTTCATTATGTATCATGTCATCATCATACAGGTTGCGGAATGTGAATGAACGTTTCTCGTATTATTATTAATTTTACTATGTATAGTAACAAACTCTGTAATGGTCTAATATAATAGTCTAATAATCTAATTAAAATTTCACTATTTTTTATTTTTTACAATGAACCAAAAGGCGATTAATAAACCGTTCTTGGTTACAGTTTTCCAATTCCCGGACCCGACTGACAGCATTAATGCAACGCCGCAGGTAACTTGTACGCCGCAATTTAATATTCACCGAAATACGAAATGAATAGCAAACAGAACGGATTGCATTTTGCCAATATTTTTTTCAATTTTTGTTCGTGCGCATTTCGAATATAGCCCTTATTTGAAATGAATATCCCGGGGAGAGGAATAAAGAGTCTTTTGCAAATAATTTATTTTACGCTCATTTTTTGCACAGATAACATTGGATAATATTTCAAATGAATCTTAATTTATATTTAGAGTAAATTAAATATTTTACCTACTGCAAATAGATATCTAATTTTTAGGTTTTTAACGACAATTTTATTAAGTGGAAAATTATAAAACATGTTAACATTTCGACAAGCAAAGTTTTTTTTCGCTTTTCATGGAAAAGTTTTTCTGTTTCTTTTTAAAAACATATATATTCCTTTATCCAAAACCGATTTAACAAAACAGCATTTCAGATTTTAGCATTCCAATCTAACGTCATTATCAGGGTGTCCCAACGTGATTCGGCATTGTTTTATGGTGACCATATGGTTCGGGCCACTAAGGGAAACATTCTCGTTTGCCAAGTGGCATCAATCGTAAATATGGTCACAACATTATAGGAATAAGCTTCTATTGTTTTAAAAATAAATTCTATTCTATAAATGACGGCCCAGAACTCGTTCATCGGTACTGGTTCAATAAGCATTTTGAAGTCAAGACATTTACAAATAATATCTAAAAACTGGATTATCTGAAACTGACTGCTTTTGTTACTTTTCCAAAAGAGAAAACAGAGAATAAATAAAATCTGCAATATTTCCGCCACAATATTTCCATCATAAATTATTTAAATTTTAAAATAATAAAATAAAACAAACAATTATAAATTTATCCCTTGTTGACGCCAACATCAAAGGAAAAAGGAAAAAGGAACAAGTTAACTTATATATATATTTGAGAACTATATAGAACATTTAGTAAATTTTACAATGAAAGAACAATGACAAATTATTAATAATTAAATACTGAGAAGAAATTAACTTAGGAATAGACAAATAAGTACCCGTACACAAGCAATATTAAATGCAATGATTATTTTGAAATTTTGATGCACCTTTACAAAGTTATTTATTGTGATTAAATCAAAATGACGCCAAGAAGACGCCAATATGTATATTGACTTTATTTGTATATATTATTGTAGATACTAACACAAATAAAATTACAGCGGTGAACAGTTTACAAGGTTTTATAAATTATTACAAAGATTTATAGAATGTGATTGGTACCAATGACATGTCTCTATGAAAAATCTGTTGAATGATTATATTTTTACATTTTACCTGGCTTGGTAGTTACGTGATAAGTAATGATTTGAGGTAAAGATAAAGATAGCCGATTCAAGTATGTAATATTTAATAATAAAATAAAATGTACGTGGTGTGTAAGTGTGTGTGTGCGTATGAACGCGTATTTGTACATACGACTACATACCATGTGTCTGAATTGTGATAAGTTGTGGAGAGTTGTGAGTACGCATTGATTAAGTTACTAGTAATATCCAAGAGTAAAGTCACAAGCCCATAAATATCCGGCCTCAATAAATCACTATTATCCAACAAAAACCCCAAAATCAAACCGTTTTATTCTGGCTCTGCCTCTGCCTTCCACCGTTAATCAGGTGAGAGGCAGTGAGATTTATCTCCACAAAAAAAAAACAAATACTTCATTATTATGTACACAATATATTATACAAAAAGCCGTTCCACTTGAACGGGCTTCAGGTTACCCCCCGTTTAGATTTGTTGTGGGATTCCTGGGCAGGGGAAGATCCAGAAAAGTACCCCCACCTTCTTGACAAGAAAAATACGGTCACTTAATAAGATTACGAGACCATTAACGTCCTCTGTTTCCGGAGGAGTTCTTTTCATCACACCTAATTTTTTCAACAAGAAGAACAAAAATGCCAATTAGGAACCCACGAAAAAGTAAAATCTCATCTTTGAACATTAACCTAATTATTCCAAAAAGCTGGAAAGTGAGATATATATTATGTATGCGCTAATTTTGTGGTATGACAATCCACATCAATTAGTCTCGCAAAAAATCCTTTATGTTTTAAATGGTGGTTTAAACCAATATAATTCTTGTAAGTATAATGTACATCATTATGTAATTGTTGTAATATTACCATCTTGGAATAATAATAAGAAATTGTGTTATTTTAACACTATTTCTCGTGATTGCTTACAAAATTATTTTTGGCTGGATGAGTAACTTTTAAAATCAAATAAAACTTTTAAGGGGCATTGTGACTCCTTCCTCATAATCCGAAGGTCACGGGATCTATCCCGACGTGCGCAAATAAATTATATTTCATTAAATAGTGTTAATTCACAATTAATAAAAATTAATATAAAATATTATATAGTATATTTGCCGTACGTTCCAGAGTGGAAGATACTCTCAGTATCCCTTGCTTGGACCGGTCAGTGGTTGAGTGGGCATCGCGTTTGGGTCCCACCCAGGCGTTCCATGTTCGATTCCTCGGCTGACTGAGTCCTCCAACACAACACAAACAACATATTGGTGGTAGCAGGAGATTTTCAAATGTTGTTGGGTTATTCGTAACCCGGGAATGTTTGTCTTTCTTTTTTTTTTAAAAAGGCATTATCCGTTTTGGTGACCAGATCTGAATAGCCAGGTACTTCCCCACCTTCCTCTTCCCCGTCTCACTCCCCTCCCTACTACCTTCAGCTTCACAACATACCTCATTTTGGGGATGACATAGTCTCACTTGCTCCTGGAGAAGCAGTTGGGAATCTTGAGCGGTATTCATTTAAAAAGAAGGGCTGTCTTATGAAAATGTCATCTGTGAATGTACGTTGTCATGGCACGAAGATTGAAATGTAACCAGTAAGTGCTTTAGATTTAATCCTAGATTTATATTTGAAACCGATATTTGTGTAGCGACTCTTTTATGTTATACGAACGTGGTTAGTTTTCAAAGACACAATTCTAAGAAACGGCTGTAAGATGATTTTCGTCATAGTTTATATTAGGCTCTTGTCTAAAGCAGTTATTCCTTATGTTGGTTGGACATGTTCTGTAAGGCCCCTTCGGCCCATCTCCAGAGATTGGACACGGTTTCATATGCTTGACGTTTTAATGAAGGCTTTACATACCGAGTGGTATACCTTACCCCGTATAGGATCATACTATCTCCAACTAACAAAACTATACTATTCCTAACCCTAACTGGGAAGCTCGTCGGAAGTGGGGCATATGTTACTTATATTATTTATAATGTTACGAAGCTCGTAAATCAACATGTTTCAATACAACCAGATAAATGTTTATTCGTCGAAAACAAACTATTTATTCGTTCCCCAGTTAAAAGGTTACACAGGCTTGGAAATAAAACCAGTTCCGAATTACGAAATACAACTATAACATTTTGTTTCTATCTTATTTTTTTAATGTTATATTGTTTTTTATAGTGCCAATACGGTAAAATGAATTGCATATCCAATGCATGTAGCCGGATATAAAACTATTATTATTTTTGTTATTATTATGTAAATTTTAAAACACTAACGTAATTAAGACTACATATTTTCTTCTTCCTTCCTTCCTTTCTCTTCCCAACTCATTGCCTCTTCATTGGCCCTTCTCGTTCTCAGATGGTAGCTTCTTCGGTTCTGGGTATCGCTTTCATCCAGGCCGTTTCTACGTAGGATTTTGGAGGATTGAGTCATCCAGGAGTTCTTTGGTCTTCCTCTGAATGACTGTCGTTGAAGCTCCATAGACATTACCTGTTTTACTGTGTGGTCTGATGGTCTCCGTTTTATGTGACCATACCAAATAAACTGTCGTTCCTCTAGCTTACTATTTGTATCCGTGACACCCAGGCTACCACGAATGCGTAAACTTTTAATCTTATCTTTTAGTGTCACTCCTGCCGACCATCTAAGCATTCGCATTTCTGCTGATTCGAGTTGCCTAGAGTAGGAGTCGTACATGGTCCAGTATTCGGAGCCATAAAAATGTATTATCGCGAGTCTAACAATAGTCTGGTATACCTTTCCTTTAAGTTTTATAGGCATTTTTGTGCCACACAGATTCCTGATGTGCATCTTACTCGTGTTTCTACGTTTGTATACATATCTTATATGGAGAGCACATATCTTTCTGGTACGTTATGAGATCTCAGTGCCGCCCATATCAGTCTTCGGGGTATATACCCTGTCAAATGCTTTTTCAAAGTCTATAAATACCATAAGTAATACATTAGTAGGAAATTCAAACATTAAGAACATTTATAAATGAAGAGCGTTTCTCAGGGAGAAAGAATCAAAAATGTTTGTGTTCAAAAAGCAAAACCGCCATAATTTTTATATTCTTAAAAATTGTTTATGATATTCTATAAAATTCAAACAAGATTATATTATAATCTTATCTAAGCGTAATGCATAATCTTATTGTGTGAAGCAGTGAGGACTTTCGAACGGCAATCTCTAGGATAAAGAATAAACATATTTTTTTTCTGATTTGAGTTTTCATTCTAGCTAAAGGCATCTTTCAGCCCCCAACGCCAATTTCATAATAATCTATGGAGCTTTCAAATACCAATTCAATTGACAACAAGGGTGATAAGAAGTCATCTTATTCGATGCATTTTCAAAAGATTTATGAAGTGATATGATTTGATGTTTTTGTGGCTAAAATAATAATCGTTTAAATTTAGGGTTAGTACGGCCTGCGGTTATTATTCTGCTCTGATGATGTACACTGTAGCGCTGTCCAAAGCGTCGGATAAAGAAGGACAAAGGAGGAAAGCGCAATTCGGTGTAATAATCTAAAAAGTAATCAAGATATTTATAAAGTTTGTTAAAATCTTTGGTGAAGTCGATTAGTAATACTTGCGCATACTAAATGTTTAGGAAAGCAACTAGGCAACCTAAAGAATCCATGTGCGATACAAAACTTCTTCCAGAAGAAAAAAAAACTTTAAACTAAATAAAACTTTTTTGAAAAATTAGGTAAAAATAAGGCCTATAGACCCTCCTTCCCTTCGTCTTTATCCAAAGCCAGTCCTCTAGCCTGAGGATCTTGAACCTTGGATCTACTAAGCCGGGGGTTTAAAAGTGATTGCTTTGTAATTTAAGAAGGACTCATCGATGCGAGAAATCCCTTTGCCTATGTTATCTGGAGTTTTGGTTACATTAATAGTCTGTCAAGGCCCCGCCGATCAAAAGATACTTGTGCACGATGTCTATCTCAAACAAACATTACATTCAGCTCTAGTTTACCTACTTCCCCGAAAGTGTCTGCTTTTGTCACTATGGATAATACGCCAATGTTTTCATAAGAAGCCTGAAGAAGAGAGGTCATTAGGTACCCACAAACCTCAGGCTTTAAACTTCTTGAAATGATGGGTGAATAATTATAATAATATTAAAAACCTGGTAAACTAAACTGCAAAGTAAATAATTATTTTATATACACATGATTTACACAAGTTATTTTAAGCCAATATTTTTTTGGCCGCACATAAATCAAATATCAAAAATCGATTATCAGGTGTGTTGGAATATAAAAATAAAACACAAAATCAAAATTAGAGGAACCCGCGAGTAAGAATATAAAAACCGGATTTTCAATACCAAGGGATTTTTTGCACAAGACGTGGAGCTTATACAGTTTTTAGCACATCAAAAGTTACCTACCAAGATTTTTCAAAATATTTATAATGGAAGAGTAACATCGTTTTAAAAAAATTAGTGCTTATCAAATTAGTTTTTATTTAGATTTTAGATGAAAAAACCGTTGTTAGTTAGGTATGGTACATTTAAATCCCGAACTTAACGGAAATGAACAAAAACATTTAAAAAAATGCATATGCAATATAATCTTTTGCAAAATGCAATGTTTTTGGTCAATTTTCACAAAATGGGAATTCGAAGAAAATTCCCATTTTGGTCCCAGTTGCGACCATTACGTTTTATTATTTTTCTGTGTCTTTTTCATTTTCATACTTTAATTTAGATTGTTATTGTTGTATTCTTCTTCAATGAAATTGTATAGATTAGGTAGGTACTTGCACACGTTTATAATAACAACAGTCTGGTTCAATAATTCCAGTATTTCGGCATCCTGTTTGTCGAGACATTTTATAGAACCGGTGACCAATCGCATACACAAATATGGTTTTTAAAAACTCGCATAGAGACTTTGCAAATAGTGTGTTTTGAACACAAAAGGACTTCGACACAACGTTGGTCAAAACAAAACTTTACCAAACAAGATAATACGAGCATAAATATTGGAATCGTGTTGTTCTTCAGACGTGTGTAGTTGTGATGTGGATAGATAGATATGGAAGGTGTACAGGAGAAGATTGCATTGCGTTATTAAGGGGATACCCGGCGGTGATTGTTCCATACAAACGTATTCCCTATTTATCTATTCTCTCTAGATTTTAACCCAAGAGAAAATATTGTTTTTACATTAAGAATATATCAACTACTAGCATGTCGGTACATTTTGTTTTTTTTGATAAGTTACTTTTTATAGAAGTTATGACCTTCCAAAAATCAATAAAATTGACTGGTTTAAACGGCGTCAAAAGACGTTCAGTATACACACTAGACAATGTGTTTTTTAAAAAAGCAAAACGTACAGACATAGAATAGTTTTTTTTAATGTAGTTCGTAAAAAAAATTGAAAATCAGTCCACTTTTGGAGGAGAAAAGTGGGGAATGCAAAACCTCGATTTTAGTTAGGTATTAGTACTCCGAGGTGCATTGTCCCTTTCGCTCAATATCCGGTGGAGTAAGAGCAACAGTGACAGCAACAAGTTAGTAAAATCTTTTTTCAAATTTCTCCACCACCGGGTTTCATCTTCATGATTAATTTAAAGCGATCTTATGAACGAGGGAAGTCTTAACGTTGAATGACTTTATTATAGTTAGCGAGTGTTTGGATTGCTTCAAGCGTGATTCAATATAAATTTTTCATCGTTTCAAAATGAGACCTGTATCCATTAATTTACACCATACTATATCAAAATGCAGCCAAATAGTTGTCACCCCAGGAAAATATGGGACATGAGGTAAATAATCAAATATAATAATACTTTAGATGGGTCTTGAACGATTGATAAGATAACTTTCGGTAACTTCTCACCGTTTCCTAGCATGACTGCATATCGCCAACGAATAAGTAACAGTTCGCAATGACTAAGTGTTCTTAATATATTCGACGTCAACCGTTGTTTGTACTTTAGCGTTCTGCAGTTGTCAAAGGGAACGATGAGAAGTTACCGAAAGTTATCCTATCAACCCTTATCGATCAACTGTGATAGGAGGCCTGGACCTCCAAGGATTGTATCGATAACTTTCAGTAACTTCTCATCGTTTCCTAGAACAACTGCAGATCGCTAACGTACAAACCACAGTTGACGTCGAATATATTAAGAACACTTAGTCATTGCGAACTGTTACTTATTCGTTGGCGATCTGCAGTCACGCTAGGGAACGATGAGAAATTACCGAAAGTTATCTTATCAATCGCTATCGATCGAGTGTGCTGGGGGCCGGACGCCTTAAGAGGCTAGACTTTGAACGACACGCGGAACACCCGCGACTGTCATTCTGTCCCGCTCACAATAAGCTCACGCACACTTACAATACATGCGAATGCGAAATGTGCGAATGAGACAACGCTCAAATTTACCTACAGAAATCGCTCGAAAAGGGGTTTATGGAGAATACACTTTTCTACACCGAAACTTTCACAAAATTGAAATTTTAAAAAATTAGTATTTTGTAGAAAGAAGAAGCTACGTCGGTAGCTTTTTATAATTTTATAATTCTTTATGAGAGTTGAGTTAGCAGCACTTTTTACTTAAATAATATTTTTTGATAAATCGTACATGTTTGACAGTGAATGTTTACGTTAATACGAAACGCATCGAAAATTCGAAAACATACCGACATAGTTTTCACCCTCTAAAAGGCAGTATAAAAAAATATATTCATTTTGTGCAATTTTCGATGTAGAAAAGTGTTTTTTCCCGGGCGTCCTTTTTGTATGGGCCGAAAAGCGAAGTCTATCGTCTTAATACCGAATTCTCCAAAAATACCGAAAACTCTGGTTATCTCTAATACCCAACTTTTTTTTTACTTTGGGTCCACTACCTACTACCTACTACCTAATCAAATTCCGATTGATGAATTGAAATATACCTGCCGTGAATTCACAACCAAATAATAAAATTAAAAAAAAATTATATATCCTAAGTATATGAATTATTTATACGCCGAAATCAGGAATTTTTGGAGGGCCAGATGAAAATATTTGTCGGGCCGGATTCGGCCCGCAGGTCGTATGTTGGGGACCACTGCACTAACCAATTACCCTCACACCTCACACAGGAATAGTATTTGTATCTTTGTATACTTGACCGTAGACAAAGAGTTTGTACGTACATGGTTACTTGGTTAGAGTTACCTACTAGGGATCTGCCAAAAACGTGACCCTGTCGGTCTGTAGGTAAACACCGCAAGGCGATGGAATCCTGCGGAGTGTTCCTGCCTCGGTTGAAAGGGTTCCGAAGACCCTAATTGTTCCCCGACCACATGCTTCTGCTAGCAGAACACAAGGGATTTGAATATATCTACTAAGAATTAAATTACCCTTAAAATTTCTGCAAACCCACTTTCCCATTTCGGGGAAAAATACATTATGAGGTTATTTAGTCGCGTTATTACGGTTTGTGTAAAGTACACTCTGTTAAAGGATTGATCCCTGAAGACGTGAGTTTCACCTCAGATTTTGTAAATGTGCCGTTAAAACTCTTCTCGTCCATAATTTTTATTTTCACTCTTATAATTATACAGTTTTCAATCAAACCTTTTAATGACCCAAAAAAACATTTAGATATACTTTTAAATGGTTATTTCAATTTTTAAACAATGCCAGATTGGTATATATTATATACGTAAAAAAAAATAAAAAAAACAACCAATCAGAATCAAAACTTTACTTGAATTAGGTTAAGCCTTGTTTGGTGTTAAGATCTGAAGAGACATGTACTTTCCAACTTTTCTATTTCCACATTCCTTCAACCTCACAAACATATCCCAATTCCCAATTGGGGATACCATAGTCCAACTGGCTCCTGACAGTCAGGAGCAGTTGGGACTCTTGTGCGATATTCATATAAAAAAAATATTTATATAGGTACATAAATATCATAATGTATGCAATTTATATTAATATTTATCAAATCATTCGTATGAGAACAATGCACGAGTAAAGGGGCATTGTAAAGGGCATTTTTGGCGAATAGGGGGAGGTCTCGAGTTCGAATCACGGTCACGGAAATTGCGTTTTTTCTAACATACACCATTTGGTGATTACTGACATTTTCAATATTGAAAAAAAAAATTGATTAGATAAGTTTTTACAACCTTTGAATAATGCCCATACCTGCTATAGAAGGTACCTGCCTCTTCGGTGGCCCCCGGTTCCCCGAAGTCGATCCCAACTGTTTCAATTTTAAAAGTTTCCTACTGAAACGCGGGAATGGAAAACAATTCCAATTGTTAGCGGCCACACCTCCGCAAAGTGGTAGCCTGATAATTATTTGCACTAATTCTGAAAATTTTCAGATTACGCTGCCGAACAGATTATTTTTAAAATTTGAAAATCATAACATTGGAAGGCAAAATAAATTTTTTTCAAGAGCCATCTCATTTATTTTAAAATTTTATTTTTTGAGAAAAATATGTCATGAAATAATTATGGTAGATTCAGACTGGGTCGACGTACGTGCCCATCGCTACGCCTAACAATGTCTGGACTGCTTAGCAACCATAGATTTTCAATGAAAATTTATGATTTAGAATCACATTGGCCACACGCATCGCGACGTGCGATGTCTGTGGCCATTTTCATAGAAAATGTATGGGTTGCTAAGCATTGTTTGAGTAGCGATGCGTACGTACGTCGCCCAGTCTGAACCTACCATTATGGTAGATTCAGACTGGGTCGACGTACGTATGCATCGCTACGCCTAACAATATCTGGCCTACTTAGCAACCATAGATTTTCAATGAAAATTTATGTTTTAGAATCACATTGGCCACACGCATCGCGACGTGCGATGTCTGTGGCTATTTTCATAGAAAATGTATGGTTTCTAAGCATTGTTTGGCGTAGGGATGCGTACGTACGTCGAATCTACCTTAATTGTGTGAATTTTCGATGATGCAATAAAGTTCAATTTATCATCCTCCCTTATTGGTAGCCTAACAAAATCTCAAAATGATTATGATTTTAGATTTTCACAGCCAAAAGTTTCGTAGTTATTTATTTTTGGAGTATAATTCCATTTTGCGCTCTCTCCTTCTTTAGCCAGAGGTCTTCCATCCATTAATGTAATATTCAACGACAGTGGCATTTCCTTAATCGGCTGGCAGAACCAAGATTTCCTCATCGGCTCGCAATTCTTTTGGGGCCGCAAACTCTCCTTTCGTGACTTTGGGGCGGGGTATTTCGACCCTTTTAAAAATATGGCAAGTTTCTTGCCGTATTTCCCCTCCTTGCGCCTCTAACATTTTGTGAACTTTCATAATTTTATATAGGGCTGTCCTACCCCACATATGATAGATTCGACGGGTATCTTTTTTTGGGGCCACCGCGTAGTTCATACTATGCCGTACATTCTTTCATACCATAGCATTGCGGTGTGAACATTTGGAACAAGTGGAAGGAGTTGCGATGGGCAGTTCATTATCGCCAGTACTAGCCAACTTTTTTATGAAGAAGTTTGAAGAAGTGACACTCGACACAGCTTCGGCTGTTACTAAAGTATGGTGGCGCTCCATCTATGATGTCTTCGCCAATTGGCCTTATGGAACAGGGAAACTGAACGAATTCCTGGACCATCTATATTAAATAATTAAATACACAAAGGAGCTGGAAAACCATGTAAAATCTAGCCATTTCTAGACGTGGAGGTGATGTGAAAAGAAGTTGGTAGCCTAGAGCACACAGAATATAGAAAACCAACTCAAATGAATCGGTATCTACACGCTGAATCGTATCCCGTGTCGGTGACCTGAGAAACAATAAATAATATGTGAAGAACCAAACATCGGAATGGAACTTTTAAAGCTGACCGATACATTGCCATTGGAGCGTGGCGGTTACCCAGCAAGGCAGATAAGGCAAATCATAGGAGCAAAATCTACTCCAAACGAAGACAGATTTGAACAGTGAAAAAGAATTATCAGGATACTGGTAAAAGTAAGCATCTGTCTACGGAACCATACCAAAAATACCGAACAAAAATAGAATACAAAGACCTACAGAAGTCTGTAAAAACGTTAAGTTTTCTCTGGAAATCGATGGAATTTATATACTCAGATGTTCCGGATGTGAACTCAAAAACAAACTAAACTCGGCCACCCTGACAAATCGACAATCGCCGAGCATTTAATTGAAACCGGCCATTACTTTGGATTTGTTCCTAAAGTCAGGGGGAGACCCAAAACATATGTACAGAGCACGCCTTATTACGGTGCCAATTGAATATATCCAATAATTGTAATACAGCGCGTAGATGATTGGAGCTACATACACATCTGCCCTGATGATGGACCCGTAACGCTGTCCGAAACATTGGATAAACAAGAAGGTAGCGTAACACTGCATAATACCCTAAAATAGATAACTGTAAGATCTCAAAATGAATATTGTACATAATTTTTTTTTTTTGCAGTAATCTTCAGCAACTGGCGTCCAGTCTTATTTGTTTCCATTCACACAAACTTCAGTTGCCAACAAATTCGTCTCTTCCCATTCCCATGTATTGTCTATCATGAAAATGAATCCTTATGAAAATACTATTCTGCTGTAACCTCATCCTTTTCTCTATAATATTCTAGGCTTTTTTCCAGCAGGCCACTCTTTTCGAAATACTTTGGATATGTTGAAGCGCACTTTTAGAATCACTTAATATTAGATATTGATTACACTTTTTTTTGATTGCGCACTTCAAAATTGTTTTGCATTAAAATGAAGGCAACTCCAACTTGGTTCGTTTTTTGTTCAATCCATCGGTGTATATCTGATTAAATTCTGAATAGAAGAGAGCTCAAAAATGATAAAAGAGCTGAATCACAAAAGAATTACAAAGTGCTGAGAAACAAAATAAATAGGGAGTCAAGAATAGCCAAAGAAACATTCTACCAGAAAAAGTGCGATGAGATAAATAACGACCTTAAGAGAGGAAATGTAGAAAGAGCTCACGCTGCGGTGAAAGACTTCTTTGGGATAACAGTTGGAAAGGGTAATGCAATAGAAGGAGAAGACGGCAAAATACTTTTCGAAAATAACCAAATAGGAGAGAGATGGAAAAGATATCTCGAAATGCTGTACAATGGAAAGGGAAATAGTGACAACGAAACATTGATAGAAAGAGAAAATGAGGTAGACGCAGATGATTTGGGAGACCCAATCATTAGAGAAGAGTTCGACCTCGCACTCAAAAACCTCAAAAACGGGAAAGCACCCGGAATCGATGACGTTCCAGCTGAACTAATTAAGCCAGCAGGAAAAGGAACTACAGATGCCCTGTTTAAAATGGTACAGATAATGTATAAGACTGGAAACATACCAGAGGATTTCGAGAAATGCCTAATTGTCGCATTACCAAAGAAGGCAGGCACGACGAAATGTGAACAACACAGAACTCTTAGCCTAATATCCCATGCCTCAAAAATATTGACTAATATCATTCTAAAAAGAATCGAACCAAAAGTAGAGAACATCCTTTCCGGAGACCAGTGTGGCTTTAGAAGAGGTGTAGGAACCAGAGAAGCAATATTGTCGCTACGCATACTGCTAGAAAAAAGAATAAAAATAAACCAAAACACATTCATCGCATTCATAGACCTGGAGAAGGCTTTCGACAAAGTAGAATGGAAAAGGCTCTTCGAGATTCTGAAGAGAATTTACATCAAATATAGAGATAGACGAATAATCCAGGCGCTATACAAGAATGAGGCCGCTATAATTAGATGTGACAATGGTACAAAGGAAGCAAGTGTAAGACAAGGGGTGAGACAGGGATGCTCTTTGTCACCTGTTCTTTTTAATGCCTATATACAGAGTGCGATTGATGACTTGAGAGAGAGAATGAGTCACAGAGAAGGTGTAAAGATACACGGACAAAAGGTGGATATGATAAGGTTTGCTGACGATATTGCTATGGTTGCTGAAAGCAAAGAAGAACTGCAAGAGGCCTTAACAATCATGCAAAGCATTCTTCAAAACAACTACAACATGAAGATAAATAAAGACAAAACAAAGCTGCTGACTGTAGGCCGAACGCAACATCAGATGAGAGTAGAGATGTCAGGAGTTCCACTAAAGAACACCAAGGAGTTTGTCTACCTCGGGAGCAAAATAACATGGGACGGTCGGTCTAAGAGCGAGGTCGACAGCCGTATACACCAGGCTAGGCTTGCATTCAATAAAAGGTCGAAAATAATAGAATCAAATAATATAGACCTAAAACTGAGAATACTCCTCATCAAGGTGAACAATGGTGCCTATCCGAAAGAGATAAACGGAGACTAGAGGCTTTTGAGATGTGGTCCTATAGAAGAATATTAGGAATTTCCTGGAGAGACCACATTACAAATGAGGAGGTTCTCCAAAGAATCGAAGGAGGAAGGCACCTGCTCAGAACCTTGTCCGAAAGGCGTGCAAGATGGATAGGTCATATAATACGACAAGAAGGCCTCTTGCATGCCATAATGGAGGGTATGACCGAGGGGACAAACTCTAGGGGACGCCCACGCCGAGAGTACCTGGAGGACCTGCTGGTGGACATGCGCTGCTCATCATATGCAGACCTCAAAAGAGCCGCACAAGACAGGGAAGAATGGAAGAAAAAATAAAGGAAATTGCTGCAAACCAATCCCAGGATTGAAACCAGAGAGAGATTAATTAGCGTACCACTCACGACGTTATTAATTCTACTTAGTAAGAATCGAGTAGGGTAATTTAAATCGTTAATCTCAACTGAAATAATTTCCAAATTGATTGTTCCTACCGAGATTTCAATTAATTTTTTCCGACAAAAATTGTATCATCGTAGGTAATTTTTATTATTCCAGAATCTGTTTTGTATCAAGGATTTTAGTTTTAGGACCTTTAAAACCAGTGGATTATTAAATTGTTAAAACTTAAGGTTTATAATTTCATTTTTATTTTTAACTTTTTAACTTAAAGAGTTAAACCTCAAATTATAATATTTTAATTAATGAAGATAATATTAGCGAAAGTCAATCGAAAATAGGGATACGTTGGCGCAGTGGATAGCGCGTTGGCCCGGATTGCCAGAGGTTCTGGGTTCGAGTCCCAGATGTATCCGTATCTTTTTCTAATTTTTCTGTTTCGGATTTTCGATTGACTTTCGCTAATATTATCTTCATTAATTAAAATTTTATAATTTCAGTTTAACCTCAATAAGACGTAGCTTGTAGCGAGGTAATTATTTATAATGCAATTTTAACCTCACTAGGACAAAGCCTGTAGGGAGGTAACCCTGTTCTTTCTATAGTACATAAAGCTGGATTTATTTCTACTCGTTGCGATTTGGATAATTCAATAAATTTTATCGCATTTCTTTTAACGACCTCACCGATTGAAACATCTCGAATAGCGGTACATTTTCTTTCTTTTCAAATTTAGGATTAAAATGGTGACCTGCGGCTGACTCCTAAATTCACGGCGATCTCCGGCTAATTTGAAATAAGGCTTATTAACTATTTTCAATCTCTCCCTGAATGGTATTCTTAATCTCTTGGCCCGACCGAGTCAAATGTTAACGATAAGGGGTGGGGTTGCTTTAATTAATTATCTCGATGTAACCTGCCGGCTGCATGTGCCATTGTGCCCCCTCCCGAGGGTCTAGAGTTCCAGAGTCTACATTATACTACTTAAACTGATCTTACCTAAGCTATTCCTAACCTAGCCCAGTCTGGGCTTATGTAACCAGATCGTATGTAGATGGTTATTGCACATGAATGCTGCTCGTCCTGTCATTACTCAAGATCTTAAATTAGTTAGGTACCTCATTACATTCACATTTCACGCACTATTTGAGGAATAAAAAAAACATTTCAAAGAACCAAAACCAACGTACATTGAATTCATCTGCATTACAAACTACTACCTTCTGCCCGCAACTTTGTCTGCGTAGGATTATTATTACTTCGAGTAATCTATTTTCTTTTCCGAGGTTCCATCTACGTTTATACCAAAATTCTTAACCCATTTATTTAAAATATCTATAATTCTTGATTCGATTCAAAGTATTCGGTGATTACTTCAAATAAATTCACAAACTTAAATATTTTTTAAATGTAAAAAGTCATTCTCAAATTTAGACATTTTCTATTAAACAATAATTATTATTTTCAATATATTGAAAATAAATGGCTAGTTTTATAAATTATAGCCTATAAGTTATTCTGGTGTATGAGCTATATTATTGTAAGGTTTCATTAAAATCCATTCAGTAATTTTTGCGTGAAAGAGTAACAAACATACATACATCCATACAAACTTTCACGTTTATAGTATTATTAAGAAATATTAAAATTGCCCACAGAGTAAGCACCTAGATAAAAATTCTACAAGATACATCAAATTTGAATTTTACGCATATTTTTATTTTATTTGGATTTTTATGTGTATACCGTACAACTGTTTCCAACCGTCCAGAACTAGTGTCACCACGGTAAACCCAATTCAGGTATGTTGTGAGGTTGAATGTAGGGGGAGGGGAAGGAGGAAGGTGAGGGATTACCTGGCTATTCAGATCTTGTTATTAAAGCCATTGCAAGCAACGTTTCAATTCTGAATGGTGGTCTTACCAGAGCGTTACTGGCAGTATCTTCCACTCTATGGAAGGTGCCGCAAAAACACTACATGTTATTGTTTAATGAATCAATTGTGAAATAACACAATTAAATCAAATTAATTTAATTGAAAAATTACATATTTATCTGTATCATACATCAGTGATACAGTTCAATATGACCGAATTGGATAGGGACACATTAGCTCAGTTGGTAGAGCTGCGCTCCGGCAAGGCGAAGGTCCTGGGTTCGAGTCTCGGATGTGACGGTAGCTTTTCTGATTTTTCTATTTCAGATTTTCGATTGAGTTTCGCTTATGTTGTCTTCCTTAATTAAAATATTACAATTTGAGGTTTTGCTCATAAAGTTAACAAAAAAAACAAATAAATTTACTTGCGCACACCTTTACGGTTTCACCCCTCGATCACGGAAGTCTACATATTTTATATATTGTACACCTTTTTTGTATTTCATAACTCATGGTAAATCGATGTTGTTTATGAACTGCAACTACTTACATATTAAAAAAAATAATATGTCGATATTTTTTCATTCATAGAAAATATGTAAGATAGTATTAAAATGAAAGATTTCCATTTTTAGTATCAGAAAGCACCGAGCTCTTTCGTTTAATTTATTTTTGTATTAAACTTTGTTAAAATAATTAAACAGTTCATATCATTATTGTACTACGGAAAATAAATCTGTAGTCTTTCTGTAAACGTGTAATTCTGATCAAAGTATTTTTACATATTCGTAATGAGCATTAACTTTGTGGCTCGCCATAATTTACAATTAAAATATATACATTTGTTTTACACCACTTTAAATTTTAATTAAACTCAGAGTTTAATTATAATATAAAGTGGTCTAAAACAAATTTACATATTTTAATTGTAAAGTGTTTTTAATTTTGTCTCTTGAATTTTTATTTATTGTATTTTGTCTAGTTATTTATTTTAGTATTTTTATTTCTATCTCACGATCAAAATTATTTCCCATTTTAAAGTGGTTCAGTTTGCCTTCATTACATGTCAAAAAAACTTTGGGTTGTTTGAAAACACGTGCACGTATGAATTACCGAACATTTTTTCTATTTCATTTATCACGTGAACGTTAAAAATACTACCGCATTGACCTTATCATTTCTTTAACCATCCAATCTTCATCATCTGCCTTGTAAGTGAATTTTTTATTTAATACTATGTTGTTTGTAATACAGATTTATGCTCTGTTTTCGCACTGGTTGGAAAACAATAAAACACAACCGATCGCCTGCTAATACTGGTTACACAGCTATGCCACAGGCTCCATGAACGTGGATTAGAAGTTGTAGAAGTTATTGGGAATATTTTTATTTAACTTTGTATGTACTTTTTTTCCATGACTTAGGTTATACCGTTGGTCGTTAGCAGATTTGTTAAATTTTCGAGCGAAATAATGTATTATACATAACAAATTTTTAATATAACTAATTATTATACATACAGCAAAATAAATCAATACATAATCTAGTGAAAACAGTTTTCAGTGTCTCGTTAATTTTCATATTTTCGTTTAGATTATAAGTGTTTTCTTCTTCTTCAATGATTTATATTGATGGGAAAAACCTTCAAATTTTATTAAAAGAGAGTTGTTTTAATAAAAATTGAATTTTTGGTTTATTTTAAATAAAAAAACAATTGTAAACCGATTTTGTAACAATGCTAATAAAAAAGTACTTTTGACTATGTCGAAAAGCAAGTTAAACATGCACTTTGCCACAAAATTTATCAAATCATGTAATTTAATTAATTGAATTCTGTTAAAAGCAATAAACAGCCGTCATTGCCAACTGTGGAGTAAAAACTCTGAAAATTGGTTCGGTATTTAGCTAAAACCTAGCTTCGTTTATGTAAACTAATCAGTCTTATCACTACATGGTCGAGCAGATTTTTCCCTCGCAAAATTACATTATTATTTTTTTTTTTTACATATTTTCAGCTGTGTGGTTTTTTCACTAGTACTATTAGTTTTTTAAACCCCGAGTTTATAAATACAATGAGATTCTCTGAATCCTCCTCTTTCCTAATTAGCCGGCGAACTAAGCAGATCCTAAAGAAATGCAGGGGACCGTGTAGTTTTAACAGTGTATATTTAAAATTTGCAAAGTCATAATGAAAATGTGATTTGTGAAAATAAACTAGAATACTTATTTTGACCAAGGAGTTTAACTGAGTTGACCTCACAAAATTAAACAAATTCCATGCTGGGCATTTTCAACCAAAATCAGCCCATACTACTTGTATCTACATACAGTCTTTGCAGTAATACCAATACTCTGCTTACTCATGCAGGCCGGAAAATATGATCGATTTATCGGAATTATTAAATTAATCCAAAATTGAATACAACCCTACAATTCAAAAGAGTAGACCGATATTATTTTTCTATTGGTTTAAAACTAATAATTCTGTTGATATTTTCGAAAACAGATCATTACCTATCTGTTAATAGTTACTTTACCACCTCTGCCCTACACTATCGATCGCGTATTGTGAAAAAACTTTGCTTTTTTCATTGGCTGTAACTTTTTTTTGGTAGTTTGATAAGCCTTGAATACCGAAACAGCTATAATACTACAATAATTTATAATATTTTATTATTTGATTAACCTAAAAATTAAGATAAATTAAATGGAGTTCTACGAATTAAACACAACAAAAGTTTCCTGGAGAGAATATTGTTTATGGTAAACCTGTTTTACTTATGTACACGATCGTATCATCCAAATCAAATACCTAAATAAAGGTTAACAAAAAATAAAATAAACAATTTGTATTTGACCACGAGTATTTACTAATTTAACAACCAAAAAGTAGGTGCTTCTTATGAATTTAAAAAAAATATAAATGTATAAATATTTTTATTTTTAACTTAAAGATAATTGTTTCTAATTTATATTTTTATAAGAAAAACTCTCTTTTTAACTTTTGAAGGTTATTCCCATCAATATAATATATCATTGAAAAAGAAGATAACAATAATAATCTAATTTTTTTAAATATGAAAATGAACAAGACACAGAAAAATAATAAAAGATAACTGTCGCAACTGGGACAATATATAATTTTTTTTTTTTAAATTAGATTATTATTGTTATCGTCTTCTTCAATGATATGTTTCTAATTTAATTTAACTTAAAGATAACCTCGAATTGTAATATTTGAATTAAATGAAGACAATATTAGCGAAACTCAATCAAAAATCTGAAAACAGAAAAATCAGAAAAAATACGGCCACATCTAGGACTCGAACATAGAACCTACGCCTTGCCGGGGCGGAGTTCTACCAACTGGATTCGAGTTCTAGATGTGACCGTATCTTTTTTTGATTTTTCTGTTTTCAGATTTTCGATAAAGTTTCGCTAAAATTGTCGTTTAATTTAAAAAAATAAATGTTGTGTTCTTCAAAAATCGCCAATTCGCTTTGATGCAAAATTTTAATTAAATGAAAACAAACCATTTATTTAATCAAAATTATCAGCATGTTTCGAAACCAACGGTTTCTTCGTCAGGCTACAATAAAAATTAAGAACAATAAATAATTCATTTTATCCTGACGAAAAAACTCTGTTGATGGTTTCCAAACATGTTAATAATTTTGACTAAATACGTGGCGTGTACAAAGTGGTTTGTTTTCATTTGATTTAAATAAATGTTTCTTTATTTATTTAACGTGAGTAAACTTCTAAAAAAATACCTTAAAATACAAACATACATAAAAAATAATAAAAAAAATATTTAAAATTTATTCGAAGATAAAAAATGTAGGTAAACCTTATAATTGCATTATTGTTGAAATAAATATGTCTACAAAGGAGAAAATATTTCCCAAATTTTAAATTCGTCTCATAAGCGTATAATATTGCGACGTTGAAGAAGAATTGTTACTGTGAATTGCTTTTGGTTTCATTCAATCGTGCGTATGAACTTCATAATTTGGATACCAAAAAGTGGAATTATACTCGATATAACTACTTACATATACAATGTTTTGATAGTATTAATTGCTAAAAAGTCATTAGATACTCGTAAAATGAAGCCCAACATTTGCAAAAGCTTTATTTGATATTATTTCTACATGCTTGATTAAATTGAGTTTTCAATCAAACCTTATACCGAAGTCATTTAATTTACGAGACAGAAACTAACGAAACTTTACTTTTATTAATGTTGGCTTTATAAATGGAAATTGACCCTGTTCTGCTCTTCTTTTTCGCAAAAAATAATTACTTGTGAGGTTTCTACTATAACCCAACCTTTAAACCAAAATTCGCATAAACGTATATCACAAGACTACATAATATAATGTGAGAATTTCTATTTTTGAAATAGAAAAATCCGTGGTGGAATTCCATTATAATAGTTTCTATAATAAAACAAATTTTAAAATTTATCCACTTTAATTTATTGACCGTAACCGGTTTCAGCTTGTCAAAGCCATCTTGAAGACAAACTGAAACGGTTACGGTCAATAAATTGAAGTGGAGAAAGTTTGAATTTTTTGTAAATACTATTATAATGTGAGAAGTTTCCCCTTATATCACAAACAAGTGAATAAAATAATACCCTTCAAAAAGACTACCGAATAAATATTTGTGTTATTTATTTTTGGGATGTTATGTCGTGTTGATTTACCTCTTTCTTTAACCAACGTTTCGGACAACGTTACAGTGCCCATCATCAGGGCAGATGTGTCCGAACTTTGTTGGAATCGAAGGATAAAGAAGGAGGTAGCATAAAATAATAATATTAGCATTAAAATCTTAAATCATATCTAACATATAAATAACTTTAATAACAAAAATAAAGATATATTTATGAGTAGCCCTAAAAGGTTTAGGTTAAGAACAAACCCAAAAACAAAATATTTAAATTTTTTTGTCCCGTCTTGGGGGACATAATTTGTATCAATTTAATTTTTAATTTTCAGATTACGTTGTACATATGTACATAGATGTGCATAATTATGAAGGTGAGTTATGACATTACAAATTCCATATTTCTTTCAGCCTCAAGAAATCTGGTGATACCATAGTTTCATTAATTCCGAATAATTGGAGCCTTTCAGTAATTCCTTTTGTGTCAATTACATTTTAAAAAAAACATTGAAATATAGTTCATCCCTTTGATGATGTAGATGTTCAAAGTATATGTGTCAGTAGAATTCCGTGTCATTCTTCTGATTTTCCTGAACAAAATACTCCTCCCTGAATGTGTATATTTATAATATCCAGTGAGTTTCTTAGCAAAATGAATTAAAATGATTTTTTATTTTTATTTATTTAAGTCTATTAAGGAAACATACAGTTGTGTAAAAGATCATTTAACATAAGATAGTGAACATAATATCAACCAATTAAGTTCCATTTATACATTTTGGTTGTGATTATTGATTAAGAAGTAGTTAATTACAAGTTATAAAAGTATATATTGTGAGTGAAAACACATTAAAAAGAAATAATAAACAATTCAGAGGTACAATAATATAATATAATATACAATGCATAGTATTGATTTAAGTACATTGTAAAGTTAGTTTGACTTTAAAAGATTTAAGGGTACAGTGGAAAATGTCCCGAGTAAGGAGTTTTGTGCGTATTTTGATTTAAAATGTTGTATATAAAATAGGGTATTCGATCTGGTATTGCGTTCAGGCCAACGAAATGCAATCTTTTCTAACAAGGCTGGGGAATCAATGAGGCAGTTCACAACTTTGTACAGAAATAGTACGTCAGAAATTTTTCTCCGTTTGTAAAGAGCAATAGGATTACACTGATGATTTTTAAAACGATACGACAGGTGTTTCAGGAATTTTGTTTGAATGTTTTCAATTCGGTTAATATAAGTTTGGTATTGAGGATTCCAAATGATAGATGAAAATTCGAGATGAGATCTTACGTATGCCATATAAAGTAGTTCAAGTGAAAAAGGTTTATTGAATGGTTTTGTGACGCGTAGAATGAAGCCCATTTGTTTGTAGGCTTTTTTTAAGATGCTTTCAATATGATCTTTAAACAGTAATTTAGAGTCAAGTAATATTCCAAGGTCTCTGATTTTTTCCACTCGTTGGAGGGGAACATGGTTAAGATGGTAAGCATGGATGATTGGGTGACATTTACGTGAAAATGTTATCGCATTACATTTATCTATGTTTAGAAATAATTGGTTTTCTATGCAATATTCATTAATTCTATTAACATCTTCTTGTAATTTATTACAATCATCTTCTGAGCTTATGCATTTGTATATTTTCATATCGTCAGCGTAAAGAATGAAATCAGAATGATTGATGACATGTTTGATGTCATTAATATACAAAGTAAAGAGCAGGGGCCCCAAAATAGAACCTTGCGGTACCCCCGAGGGAATAATTATTATCTGCGACATATAACCTTTTAGAGCAACAGCTTGACTTCTATTTCTTATGTAAGATGAGAACCATCTGAGAAGATTCCCGCTTATACCAATTTTTTCGAGTTTATTTAAGAGTGTATCATGATTCACCTTGTCGAAAGCCTTAGAAAAATCAGTGTAGATAGGATCAACCTGTTTCTTTTTATCCATAGAATTAAGAACAAAATCGGTGAACTGTCCCAAGTTTGATTCAACAGATCTGCCTTGAAAAAAACCGTGTTGTTGGGGGTTGATAATTGTGTTTTTGCATAAATTAAAAAGTTGGTCATAAACGATTTTTTCCATGATTTTACTTAGGATGCATAACTTTGATATAGGCCTGTAATTCTCAATGTTGTGTTTATCCCCCTTTTTGAAAACAGGTGTTACAAATGCGTTTTTCCAAATTGTGGGAAATACGCCTTCTTTGATAGAAAGTGTAAACAGTAATGTCACAGGAGTAACAAGTTGTTCAGCACAATTAAAAATAAAAATTGGATGTAGTTTATCGCATCCGGCGCTTTTTTTTGTGTTGATATTTTTTAAATATTTTAATACTAAAGTTGTATTAATATTAATAGAATTCAGATGTAATGAACTTTCATTATTGTTATTGCTAATATCTACACTATTCGTAGAAATATTTTTAGATTGAGAGGGGATAAAAACAGATTGAAAATAATCGTTAAAAAGATTGCAAATTTCTTGCCCATCGCTTGATGAGAGGTTTCCATGGAACATGTTATTAGGTACATCAGACGAGGTTTGTTTCGATTTCACGAAAGTCCAAAAATATTTCACATTATTCTTTATGTTGAACTCAGCATTATTTATATAACTTGCATAACATTCTTTTTCAATTTTCTTTTGGCGAGTCCTGAGTAACGAGAATGTGTGGTAATCAGAGAGTTGTGAATATTTTTTAAATTTACGGTGAAATTTTAATTTTTCTTTGATGATTTTTATTAAGCAAGAGGTATACCAAATGGGATATTTTGGAGACAGATTAATGGTTCGTGATGGAACGTAACGGTCGATAGCTTCATAGATAATTTCATAGAATTTGTTAGTAGCTTCTTCTATGCACATTTTACTGAGAATATGTGACCAGTTAATTTCTTCTAGAAATTTATTAATCTTAGTGTAGTCAGCTGAGTTAAACAATAAGACTTGCCGTGATAAATGTTTTAAACTGGGATCCTTTTGAAGTATTATCTCGATTTGTAATGATTTGTGATGTGAGTCTTCGGTAAGAAAGGGAGAACAGCAGGGCAGTAATGCACAGTTTAAATTACTTATTACTAGATCGAGAACGCGTTTGTTTATGTTTAATATGTTGTTATATTGGTAGAAGTCACAGAGTGAAAGGAAATCTATCACATAAGTACTCGCTTCGTCGGTGGCTGGTAGTGGAGTCATTTGATTTAAGTTAATATTTGGAGTCCAGACAAGTTTTGAAATATTATAGTCTCCTATAAGTATGAAGTCATCATCGGGATTATTTAGCCGGAGGTGACTAGTGGTTTCAAAATGATTTATTAGACTGCTAGTATGTTTGGTACCGTGGGGGTGGTAAGAACAACACATGTTTAATCGTTTGTTTGGGACAGTTGAAATAATGCTTACCCATATATCTTCAGTTTCTTGTGTTGACCAAGTTGTCTGATGAGTGACATTATATTTGGATTGAACGGCAATAAGAACTCCGCCTCCCATGTGAGACTATAATTTCTATCCCGTCTAAAAACATTATATCTGTCATCAAAAATTTCTTGGTAACTGATATTATCGAGGAGCCATGTCTCTGTAATACATATAATATCAAAGTCATTATTTATAACGGATCTTAAGAAATCATGTGTTTTTGTTCGCAAACCTCGTACATTCTGATAATATATGTTTAAGGACGCCATTAATCAGTGGTAATTATATAGTATTTAATAACATTCAAATTCAGTGAACACAATACCGGATCGATACATAATAACCATTGTAAGTAGTAAAAAAAAAGTACCTTTCAAGACTAAGAAGTGACATTTTTTGATAGGAGGTGGGATGTATTATGAACATCGTAATTTTATAAAATATATAGTGTACCCTTAAATTTTGATAAATATAAAAGAATATAAGCTGATATGGATGTATTGTGAACAATGTGGTTAAATTAAACATTATCTTTTTATAGATAATATTATGCCACCTAAAATCTATTTATTTTGAGAAATCGAATGAAAAGGCCGCTAAATATTTTTATAGTGAATAGCGATGCACGGTGAAAAACATAAAGCGTCTATCTGCACATGTTATCTGCAGATATAATGTTTGCTGTAAAGACCCAACGCAAGTAAATACATAGAATAAAGTAGAAATATTTGATTCTGACAAACGTTTTGTTCTGAATGCCAAATTCCGTTTTATTTTCATTTTGTTGTCGTGACTTCACGAATTTCTACAAAGGGCAGTCGAGGAATTTAATAAAAGTGAAACAAAAGGGTTCGCTGACTTTATTTATTAAAACGCACTACCACAACAACATCGTAAGGATTTTGCATGAATGGCGCATTAATTGTGACTAATGCCGCAATATGCAATAATTAATGTAATGACATACGCCATTTTAGTAAACTTTTTTTTAAGGAAGGTCCAGGGTTCGAACAATTTTTTTTGATTAATTTGTGTGTTTCACAGTTAGATTTTTAATTAAAAATAACATGTAGTATATTTGCGGCACGTTCCGGAGTGGAAGATACTCTCAGTATCGCCCTGGTGTAATACTACCATTCAGAATTGAAACGTTTATAGTTTGAGGCTTGTCAATCTTATCAAATTAACATTTCTATGTGGTCAGAAGAGTTAAACGAGAAGATGCATTAATTATTAACAGAGATTCACTTTATTTTAAAATGTTGAAAACACAATGACATTACATAAATTATTATATTCAGAAAGTGGGAAAGGGATTAGCAAAGCAATGACAGCTAAGTAGTTATAGTTGTAGCTGTGATCCGAACCAGAGTTCGGCTTTTTCACCACATTAATTACCACTGGACTACGCCGGCCGTATTATTCCATCCAAAAATTAATTTTATTAGCCGATTGAGGAGCCGATTGAGGCCTAGAGGACACAAGTTTCACATACCTACACATACTCTTAGTTTTACGTTAAACGACTATTTTTTGGTTCTTTGGTTTATTTTTGGTCCAGCGACCTAATAATATACCAATAAACCTAAAATCTATTACTAAATCAGTAAGCACCTAATTTAAATTTGACCAATCACATAGGTAATTGATTAGTCTAAACTAAATCCAAATTAAACGCCAAAAAATGAAGTTTTAACCCGATAACTGTATGATCTTCTAGTGAAAGCTAATTTCAGCAGAATTCATTTCGCTAGCGTTACGTTGTTGACAACCAGCAATGTGGCTGGCTTCACAGGTAGACTCAGAAGACTGAGGCTATCTGCGCTAACAGACCCTTATTTGGGCATAAAATAAGAATGGAAATCGGATATCGTAAAATCGAAGGCTCCGTATTTCTGAATTCCAGGCCCCTACTTCGAATTTGCGGGAGAATGCCTTTGTGATATACCCAGTTACAGTGGCGTTACTTTTCTAGATCAGTAGTTACTAATTATTTGGAAGTGTTTAACCTTTTCCACTCTGACCATTTTTTCTCAGAACCAATTGGCTACTCTGGTTAAAATTTTGAACGGTTTAAGTTAAGTTTTTTATTTAAAAATGAAATTTTCGATACTTCATTTTCGGAGCACCCTATCTGATAATTCGTATGACCATTAAGATGTTTGATAAATTTGGTACATATTTTGCATAAAGTACTTGCTAAATCACACATAAAGTAACTAAAGGATAATACATGTGCTTTTAATGTGTTTTATTTGCATAATTCCTTCTGCTGCATAGCATTAATTTGTATAATATAGGTGAAATACACAAACAAACGAATGTAAATCCTGGTATTCATTCCTTTCTAATTGTCCTGTACCGCATAGGGGATGACCGGTGTCTACCTGAACTCGTGAACAATTGATTGGCTTAGGTTTTATGGCCAGTAAACGGGATCTTATTTTGCATTGGTGACTTTATTTTAGGTTTCGACCTTCATACAGGAAACAAAAGATAGACCAGCCCACAAGACATGCAATAAATAATAAGTTTCGATAACATTCTACACGGCGTTTACAAGGTGTGCAAAACTGTGTACACATCAATGACACTTTCTGAGTATTTTTATCACAATAAATAAGCTGACGATTCGGTCCAATTATGTATTAACAATTTATGTCTTACTTATGTATTGTATTATCACTTACAGTTTTTTAGAATGTGATATTTTTCAAAGCATTCTCCCACATGAATTGCCGGTTTGTTGTCACAACTTTTGCAGTGATGCATTGTTCATTTTCTTTGCCTTCCTTCTCTATCAGAACCACAAACGACGCAATCCCTATACATTTTCTACGCATTAGGCGTTATCACATGATTCAACCGCTGTTCTGGGTCTACCGAATGTCTTCTTTTCTTGTATTTACACCTTCTCTATGATTTCCAACCAGCTAAATAATTAGCCTATCCACAAATTGAAGATTACTCATTGGATTTTCATTGTTTTTTAAATCTTATTTTCCTTGTACAAAATATATGAATTTACAACCGAAACTTCTAAACCCCCTAAAAAAAACTGCGCCACCATTGTATGTCGAAAAAAAATCATGAAGATGAGGATGAGGTCTTATTATCAATAATAACACCATAAAATGCATTGAATACTTTGTCTTTCAAATCTCTCCACTTTTTTCACAATATTTTCTTCATCACTATTATCACCATCTTCGCTGAAATAAGCAAATCTCCTTCTTTTCGGCGGGATAACGTCACTTCCACTATCTCTATCACTTGGATTGTTAACGACTTCTTCCCTATCACTTACTATCACACTATCATTGTCATTGAAATCAATATTATTAATGTAAAAAGGTCTTCATCATCACTATTATCTATACAATTACATTCGTCATTATAATTCAACTTAGAAGTAAAAATTTCATTATTTTCCATGATGGTTAACTATCTATGCATATTAAAAAAATCTACAGATTACTATTTTTATTATTTTCAAGTACTTAATATCAATATTGGGGCGATAAGAAATGTAATAGTTCCACAAAACGAGAAACTATGGTCACAGGAGGTGGGAGTAACCTCGGAGAACCGTCATAAATGTAGGACGGACAACTGACTGATCCGAAAATATTGGAATATGACAAATAATCCATAAGGTAAAAATGATACATCTATGTTTCCAAGAGTATATCTAATTAACGGTAAATTAAAATGAAGAAATTTTAATTTATCCAACATGTCGCAACGTCTCTTTGTACTTCTCGGAAATAATGGATCGAACAATTTACCTAGGTAGATAGAAATCGGTGCTTAAACTTATTTCTGCGCCGGGCCAGAACCTCTGGCCCACGGAGCTCCCTACCAAAATCGTTTCGGCCAGAATGTCTGGCCTACAGAGTGGTAAAGGTTAACCACTCGAGCGCTTTTTGCCACATTATGGCACTATTTCCAAAACCTCGGATTGCTTTGTTGCCAAAATGTGGCAAATTTTCAATTTTTATTTTTTTATTAAAACGACTATATAATATATTGTACATTCAAAATATAACAAAATTAATATTCTCTAGATTCTTTAAAATGTTTTAAGGTTAAAGATTTAATTATATATTTTTTATAAATCCTACAAATATGTGATAATAAACAAAAGATAGAGGAATTTATTGGCAACAGAGAACTATATTCAGTTTGTATGTCTTCATATTCAAATTCGGAGGTATGATTTTTTTTAATGTGAGCGGAAAAATTTCCTTCAGCAATCCGAGAAAAAATATTTTAATTGCTCTGTCGCTCCAGTGGTTATTGTGATATATAAATCATGCACGTGTAAAACAAATTAACCACCTACTTAAATATTTATTTTTTATGATGTAGTATCCTATCAGGTTTACCAACGTTTGCCCTCTATTAAATTAACTAAGTGAGTTTGGCTGTCTTTGTTTTTAAAGTAGAAATTCTTTACGCATACTTGACTTGGGGAGTATGCTGGAGAATGCATGACGAAAATTGTGATCAGGCTAGGCAAACGGAAGTTGAGAGGGAGATATAAGTTAGCGAAGATAGAAAGAGAGAGATTTACGTTTCATATATTACTGTAGGGGCAAGAGAAAGAGGTGCGAGCACACATTTTCTTTCTCTCTTTCTCTCATAGCCAGTTACGTTTCGTATATCTAAGTCACAGTGCAGGAATATTGTCTTTATCACACTGTAGGAGCAAGATAGTGCAGTGCGCATAAGTTTTACTTCAGTCATGTAGTCTAAAGCACAATCGTTTTTTTAATTATGTGATTTGTAACATTTCACAAGAGTACGTTATTGACGATTATCTTGTTCGACTCCAGATACATAGGTTTATTGTCCGAAAAAGGCGTACGCAAATTTAAAAAAAATGTGTTTTCTTTCACATTTAATTAAAATAAACTAATACAAATCCTATGATTTGACGGCAAGTCCCAGAATAATAGTTTATATCTTATTACTTCGTATTATTTATTCAACCTCATTATCGTTTTGTGAAATACCATATTTCAGATTCGAAACAATGAAACATAATGTGGCATTAGCTGTGCTTAGTAACCATATCTGAAGAGCCAGGTAAGTACTTTCAAACCTTCTTCTAACAGTCTAACACATACCTTTTTTTCATTTCTCCACCCTATTCAGCATCAAAACATTCCTCGGTTAGGGATGCCATAGTCCCAATGGCTCCTGGCAAATAAGTCTCTCACAGGATTTTCTCATAAACCTTTTTTAAAGTTTCTAATAACCTCATATAACGGCCGGTATAGTCCAGGGGCAAGGCTTTGGACTCCCATTCCGAAGGCCGCTGGTTCGAACCCGGCGTGCGCAAATAAATTTCATATGCTTAATTTGTGTTATTTCACAATTAATTAATTAAAATAATACATACTATTTTTGCGGCACGTTCCAGAGTGGAAGATACTCCCATTATCGTCCTGGTGTAAGACCACCATTCAGAATTGAAACGTTGCTCGAAATGGCTTTAGCCGTGTTTAGTCACTAGATTTGAATAGCCAGGTACTTCCCCACCTTCCTCTTCCTCTTCTCTTTCCCTTCCCCACTTACCTTCAGCCTCATAACAAACCCCAATTGGGGATGCCATAGTCTCACTGGCTCCAGACGGGAGCACTTGGTACTCTTGTAAGGTATTCAGTATAAAAAAATATATTAAAAAAATATACATTCAATTTGCTAAATGTGTGACGCTTTTTCTTAAAAAACTTATTCTCTTAAAATCACTAAAAATGGATTACTACAATATCCGGCACGCCCCTGGGCCTGCCTAGCAAACTAATACCCGATGAACACTATTACCCATATAGATACATTATGCAAGGCTTCTTTCCCTGTCTCTACTTACATAGTTCTCGTATCACCTCACCAAAAGCTTATCCCATTTTCGCGATGCCAATGTACATATCCATTCAGCTGATCATCCCTTTTGAGGCAGTGCTCAGATTAAGGGGTTGGAAGACGGTTAGTAAGGAACCCGCTACAGGGCGTAACCTGCCAGGGAGAGATAACACGTCGTCGATTGCCCGCCTTACAGCGTTAAGCATAGTTCAGATAATACAAGTAACCATAATATAAGTGAAAATCTATTTTAAAAGGTTTTCAAATGTTGTTGTATACTGGCCTTAGTTGCCTTACTAGCTTAGCTGTTGGTCACTTAATTTTGGATTAGATCGATGAAAATTTTAGTTTTTCTCCATCATAACTAACTAACTAACCATCACGCCGTTTTGCCGCAGGGGTAGGCAGAAAGGACGGACCGCCAAACACCTCGGTCTTTGCCTCATTCACATTCATTCATCGTCTCATACATACTCTTCTATTTTTCTGACTCTTGACATGGTCCGACTCAAGTATCTAATTCACTTGAACGTGCCATGTCTTCCTCGGACGTCCCCTACTTCTTATACCATTCACACTTGCATCATATATTCTCCTTACGCTCCTTTCTTCGTTCTTTCGCTCTACATGCCCAAACCATCTGAGGGTTCCGTTCTTAATTTTACTCAATTCATCAGCCTTGCATTCTTTTCGAATCTCCAAATTTCTCACACGATCATACATGGTTGTACCACACATCCGCCTCAAAGATCTCATTTCGACAGCATTCAATCTACTTTCATCCTTCCTCTGCCAGTTCCATGCCTCACTGCCATACATCAGGGTAGGTACAATCACTCCAATGTGGACTGCTAGCTTCGCTTCTTTGGACAACTTTTGTTAGCGCCAACGGCATTCAGTCCTCCATTAATGGAGTTACCTGCATTTACCCTTCTTTCAATGTCTCTATCAGCCTTCCCATCTCTCGTAAACATACTACCCAAATACACAAACTCATCCACCTGCTCCAAGTATTCATCGTTCACCATCATGGTTTTATCAAACTTGTGTAGGTACGATAAGTTATTCATACATTTATTCTAATTATCGTGTACAAATATTTAATATTCTTTAGTATATAAGGACATAAGAATCCTCCGTTTAGTTTGGAAACAAATTTGCAAAATTTAAAGAAAAAAGTTTGTTTACTATCGCTATTTTCATTTCAAATTGTTGTGTATACTACAAATTCGAATAGCCCACACCTTTTACAACAAAATATTTACATTACAAGAAATAACTGCACAACATACTCCTAAAATAAGCTCATCAAATCCACGATTTTGAACGGAAACTTCCGCAACAACTGTATCAACATGAAAAAACAGCTTTAGATAAATTCCATAAGATCCTTGCTCTCAATAATGTATACAACCCAAAGCCGGTTATATCTGGAATGACATATGATTTGACTGAGAGCGGCATTGAGGGTATAAACCTGAAACTGGGGGCCTTAATAAAATACCATTTTTCTTCTAACTTAGAAGGTAATCTATTGGTAAGAGAAATATAGATTATGGAAGTTATCCGTAGGTTTATTTCGTTAAATATTTTAGACTAGATACTAGGATCAGATACGAGTAAACCCCAGAGTTTTTACCAGAGAATGCCAAAAATTAGTCGTTTTTAAATGAAATTCTAGACGTATTTACTCTTTTTAACAAAAAAAAATAATTTTGAAAGATTGTTAGTTTATCTGGTACAAGCAGTTTTTAATTTTTTTTTCAAAACTGAGTGTATTTATAATATACTAAGGTTATACCGTTGGTCGTAGGCAGATTTGTTAAATTTTCAAACGATAGATTCTATTAAACAACACATATTTCAAATCATAAAATCGTACAACAAAATAAATCAATATATAATCTAGTCAACACAGTTTTCCAAATTTAAATTTTATACAAATAAAAATCATTAAAAAATAAATTTGAGAACTTGTTTTGTGACAAAAATACCTCAGTTTTTCTATTTATTTAAGGTTTGCAAACTAAAATATTTCAGATTTTTTTTACACACTAATTTTGTTTATACATTATTGAAAAATTATAAATTATTTTGATTAAGATTAATGAATTAAGAAGTATATAATTTTTTCATTTACCATCTCCCGTTTAATCATTTTTATGGCAGTTCAAAACATGACGACCGTCCGTGGTCGAGTGGTAAGACACTTGACTCCCATTAGGAAGGTCGCGGGTTCGAACCCGGGGTGCGCAAATAAATTTTATTTACAATTAATTAATAAAAATAATATATGTTATATTTGCGGCACGTTCCAGAGTGGAAGATACTCTCAGTATCGCCCTGGTGTAAGACCACCATTCAGAATTGAAACGTTGCTTTATAATGGCTTTAGCCGTGTTTAGTGACTAGATATGAATAGCCAGGTACTTTCCCACCTACATTTCCCTGTAGCCACCATGGGTATTAGGCATTACGTAATTCGGTACCTAATAATTATTCTACCTCACTACTCAATTTCATTTATTATGTATGCGTTGACACATTCACACTGTTATAGTGGAGAAATATTTTAATATGACAATTATTTAGCTTGGTTTTTGTGGTGGATTGTGCTTGATTGGTTGTGGTGGTTTGTTTTACGAGAACAACATAATGATATTTTTCGTTTAACGACATTTGCGTATAATTAAGTCTAAAAGTAAGTATCTATTTTGAAAATAATACAAAATAGATTTGTATGGATTAGAAGAAAAGAAGAATGTTTAAAAATCGTGTTTTAAACCATCCAAAATAAAAGCTTTAAATTAAACGGAGGAGGAACGCTGGTTTCGCTGGTTCGTTTAATACTTCGGTAGTGCATTCGTTAGGGCCGACAGGTGCAGAATCGTTGTCAATTATCTTCCCTCTGAACGGATGGTGCCTTGAAAAATGTGTTCCCCTCCCCACCCTCCCTCCAACCGTAGGGGATGTTGAATTAATGGAGAAGGGCCGGAAGGTGAAAGGAGGGTTGTTATGTCGGTTGGTTGCTCGATAAACTGTTTACAGGCATATCTGTGCATAGATTGGAAGATAAAAAAGAAGCAAAATTCTCTTAATAGCAAAAGAAAATTCGTTTTGGTTGGGTAAACTTTAAAAAAATAAATTGATCGAACCTGTGACATTATCCAGTTACTTGATACAATTGAAATTAAATCATAAAAAGGTATCTTATTTTACGATACTTAGAATAATTATCTGCTTTTGTTCTAAAATAGCACAAATTACGCTTGAGAAACACACAACGAAATGAATAATATTATTTTTTTTTATTTTTTATTTTTTATTTATTTTTTTTATTTCAATTTATTTCACCTCTTGCACACAACAATTTTACAAATTTTAATCATTGTTTAACAATAGAATAACTAAATAAAAACAAAAATATAATAAAAAGGTATAACAAAAAGGTGACAACATAATTTTTTTGGTTTCTACACCAATTAAGAGAACTGGCTCTTGAGCTTGGTGTAGGAGTTATGTAAGAATATACAATTTTTAGTCCATAATTAATATAATATCTTAAGGACTAGATTAAGGAAGACATTATACAATATTTGATGGTTTGATTTACAGGATTAAGGTTACATGGTTTTATTATATTGAAACAATTAAAAAAAATCGTTCAATAAAAAAAATCCAAAAAAATTTCAATATATTGTTGTAATGGAATTCCACCATGGATTTATTGTCAGTATCAAAAACTAAAATAATATTAAAATAATAAAAACGATATTTTTAAGTCTTTAGATTAATTATCACTAGAACCCATTCTGTTGATACCATTTTCATTAACACATTTTGTGTATACGACGTATGTCGACAATAAAATATGTTGAGGTTACTTTAACACTCAATAGCAGCATAACATTTAATCGGTTTTAATAAAAAAAATTGTTTATTGACTTGGCACCAATTATCTCATAAAGTTCAGCCTCTTATTTGTGCAACGATGAAAGCTTTCATTTTATCATCGAAAATATACAAATTTAATAGAAAATTATGAGGATTTGCCAAGTTTTTTGTACTGTCAATGACTTCATCTTGTAGAGTTCCGAGCACAATGGCAGTAGCGTCAGTGACGCTGCGTCACGTGACCGCGACAGAGCGACGACAGTATTATGCACCATAGTGTAAGAAGCCTATATTCACACTCAGCGATACTGACGCAGCGTCGGTAACGCGGCATCACAACGCGCACTGCTAGCGACAGATACGCGTTAGCGCTCGTTGCAGTGGTTGATTTATGTTTTTTTTTGTAATTTTTAAATAGTTAAAATTTATAAGAGCTAGACAAGAAAACTTGGTCGGCGATCACGTAATGACTGGAGTCCATGATAGTGTAGCGCATCAGTGACGCTGCGGCATGGCAGTAACGCTGTCGATATAAAAAAGGAAAGAAAATAGTTTTGATAAATATTGACGTATTTGTGCGGGTAGTATCATATCATCATAAACATACCCTTTAAGTACATTGTTTTATAATCAAATTATCTTATTGATTCAACACGAAGAGATAATGCCACTGCATCAGTGCACATCTTGCCGAACAAGGTTGTCTTGTGAATTTATAATATGTCGACTCGAGATAAAACGCGAAAGATTTTTTTACAATCCGATTTATAAACTCTTAAACTTCAGTAGGTAACCAAAAATAATCACGGAATTTATTTCATTGGAAAATGTTACCTTTTTAACCCCCGTCCAGATGAAAAGGTGACGTTCGAAAAGAAGGGTCGGGGTGAAGTACGGGACCGCGGCCCCACTAATGGCATCCCTAGTCCGGCTCTGGTTTGATTTATTGACACTATTTGTGTGGTAACGATCCCTAGCCCTTGTCCCTCTAATTGGGGCCCTTCAACTAAGCCCTAGGAAAACAAAGCCTAAAAGATCCTGATGATTAATAAGAAAACACGCAATTAGTTCACTGTAGAGCTTGTGGAATTATAGTCACTCTAATTATTTGTTGGACCCCATTTTGGGATTTGAAGAATGCTATCATTCTCAGCTATTTATTAAACCAAACAATTGACCAGAGTTTCCGCTATTTGGGTGAAAAATAAAAAGGGTAATTGGCACGTATTTAAATATTATTTTGAATGAACATATGTAGATATTCATCCCTAAACATGGAGACTAACCTTATAATTTGCTGGCTGTGCCCTTGCCCTTATTATTTCATCAATGTTCCTTCTGTCGTAAATGCTGTAAAACCATTTTAAAATGTTTATCATTTTTGACAACCAACATCGTAATAAACCAACATCCAGGCAGTTGGCAGTACCATTTAGGTACAACACGTTTTCTTTAGATATAGTGGGAATAGAACCCGTGCAATTTAAATTAATTTTATCTAATGCTGTAAGAGAGGTAGGCTTGTAGAGTTAATATATTATCAGATATTTTTATTTACATTTTCACTAGTAATTTGATTTAAAAAATACGTTGTAGTGTATGTAGTTTTTGTAATATTATTGCATCCATTATTATTTTTTTTAATATGGCTTTTTTTATGGCTATTTTTTTTAAAACTATTTATATTTTGTATTACCTACATTTTGTCAACTCATACTTTATCTAACCTATATTATGTGTCTTAATATTTTCTGTTATTTACCTGTATTTTATTCACTTCTAACTCTTCACTGTAATTAATCAAAACATGTATTGATTTATGTATGTAAAAGCCCTATGGGCTTTTAAATAAATAAAAAAAAAAAATGAAATAAATAATCCATTGATCAATCATACAAATATAGGTATGTGCATTTGACCAATGGAAATGATGCTACGTTAACATGTTTATTTTTTATTTATATTATTTATATACTGATAATTTAAAGAACAAAACAGACTAGATAAATGTGGAAAGAGAACTAAAAAAAATGTTTGTAGAAATCTAGATTTAATTATTTGTCTCGTTGTAAATCCTATTTTCAAAAATATATAAAGTTTTATATGATTTAACCAACTAAGTAAAAATCTTATAAAAACGCAAGGAATTTTTCGATGAATTTTCTACGCAAATATTAAAAACGCTCATTTTGATGAGAACAATTTGAAATAATTTACTTTAAAAGTACTTCAATGCTCGCTGAGCATGTTCCTGAATAATTTAGGATCTTTATTTAGAATAGAAATGTTTGAGGACAATTTAAATTTTGTCAAAACAAAATGGCAGCAGATGAATAAGCAAGTGTTGAAATTTATGCAAATAACAAAGGGAACATGATCCTCCATACCATTGGAGTGTTGGTTTATGCGAAGATTCCATTTTCTTCCCCTTATCCCGGGATTTGTAAGGATAAGCTCGAGGGACAATGGCGGACGATGTATTTACATTATTTACAAGTGTGTTTGAATACTTTCGGCATAATTAGAATCGTGAAAACTTAGTTGATAACGAAACAACACGGATGTGGGCAATTGAGAAACATGTCAGATCCTCTTTCACGATAAAGAACATATAATTTAGATGAACCGGTAGACAGTGGATGTTTCACTGCCAGATTTGTACGAATTTAACACTTTTGGAAATTCAGAGAGATTTCGTTTTTAGTACCTGCTCTCTTTAGTCAATTTAGTCTCACATATTATAATATAATAACATTCATTAATCGGTAGCCATATCATGGCATACAACAAAATGGCCCATATGTTAATTTCAAAATTGTTCAAGACACCAAAAATAAGATTTTGATTTAGTCCTCTAACTGTTATCATGAGGGTGTTATTTTTATTTTTATTTTTATTTTTTTTTTTTTTTAAAAGAAAGACAAACATTCCCGAGTTACGAATAGCCCAACAACATTTGAAAATCTCCTACTACCACCACATTAAGCGGAAGATATTGCTTGTGTTGTGATGGAGGACTTAGCCAGCCGAGGGATCGAACACGGAACGCCTGGGTGGGAGCCAAACGCGATGCCCACACAACCACTGACCGGTTATCTATTAGGTTTTAAAAAAAAAGTATTTAGTTTTTAATGTATTTTGTTAAAATAGTGTTATTTGCATTAATTTTTTTGGGTTTCTTAAAATGACTCGTTTTGCCTCAAGCACTTATAGCAAGGTTAAATTAAAACGTTGGTTTCACATTAGATGTAGATTTTAATGTCTCTTATATTTTACAACATAATTTAATATAGATAACAAGAGAAATAAAAGAAAACACGATTAATTCAAACAAATAATGCTTATTAAAAACAAACTTAATAAATATAATAGATAAGTATTGATAATTTCTTTTCAAAATCTTTTCTTTCATAACGAATTTTCAACCTATCACAAGTTTAACAGGTGTCACTGCAGTGTTAAAAATACAATTTTTTTGTATTGAATCTAGTGAATCATGGGGTATCCGCAGGGATAACATTTTCGATAGTACACACCACAATAAGCTTTAATCATTGTCGTCATAATTAAATCTGGGTTAAGATTGGATTTTGGAATGTCGACTTCTACAGAAATGGCTTTTGTAGTGAGGGAACGATCTAATATTATGATCTAAAGTCTAAAGTACATAGTTTTGTAATAAAATATGACATTTTTAGGAGTATGCCCTACATGAATATCTGCCCTATATGATATGGTTGTAGTACCTGCAATGGTTTTTTTAATTGCATATCTCATGATATATTGTAGTCTCACTAATAATACCCAATGAGGCCATACAAAATTAGCGTGAAACTTTCTACCTTTTTAGAATTGATTATTTTATAATTAATTTTAAGTGTGTTCAAAAGCGTTCGTCTTACAACACGAAGTGACAATATCTGCGATTCTCAGTTTCAAGCCAGACACTAAAATAAGCAACAGTTTTTAGTTTAAAAATAATATATATAATTGTTATTTATTTAAACAAAGCGTATTATTAACTGAATTCACAAAACACTTAAGCTGACAAGCACATGTGATTTATAAGGTGCAATTTATATTATAATTCAGAGCTTGAATACTATTGTAAAAATCCGTATAATTTTCTTTGGCAAAGGTGACCCTTTTAGAAGAAAAAATAAGAATTTACGTCAACTTTCAGACGAAAAAATAACAAGTTTTTCAATAACATAACTTGGGATCTACATTTGGTTTTTATGCTACATTTATAATTTCATCAATAGGTGATTCATCTTATAGAATTTTGATTTAAAGCTACTATTGGGGGTATCTCTTTGCTACAGTCGAGATACATACGAGCATTTTAAAACTTTTGTAGAAAAAATCTTGAAAACTGAAAAAAATTGCAGATTACTTATCTCCTTCTTTTTATATCATTCCTCTATACGACTACTGACTGTAATTTAGATGAAAAGAAAAGTGTGCGAAAAAATTAATACAATCATACAAAAAATGTCACCGCGGTGAAAATCTTACTCTCAATCAATCTATGTCAAAGTCAATTATCATAATTTGATATTTTTGATTTTAGTTGCGGGATTGCGGAAAAATCATTGATCATTACGCCACCAAGGCGGCCATCATAGTCACTAAACCAAACAAACTTAATATAAAACATAAAGGTATTGTAAGGTTTTCATATTGATCATATTATAAACTCTATCAGATAAAATCTTGGAAACCTCAATAAGATACATTCATCATCATAATTAAAATTGGCTTTAAAATTAGTCTTATTACGTGAAAAACAAATGCTATTTTATCTTACTAATATTATAAACGCGAAAGTTTGGATGTATGTTTTTTACTCTTTCACGCAAAAACTACTGAATGGATTTTAATGAAACTTTACAATAATATAGCATATAGGCTAATGAGCTCTGGCATTATGAAATTATATCCTATGTACTATTCATCCTATTGTGATGAAAATTTGGTTTTGAGTTGTTGTGAACATGCCTGCGAAGGTTTCTATATAGCGGGTTTCTATATTGGTGAGCTCTGGTCACAAGCGAGTTGTTTGAAAAATGGGTGTATTTAATAAAGTTTTGTGGCATGGAAAAAGGCGGGAGGGGGAGGGGCGGAGGGAAATTAAGGAGTGGTGGTTCGCAGGTGGGGGACAAGGGAGGGGGAAGAAACGCAGGCAGGTAGAAAAAAAACGCATGTCGGGAATCAGCTAGTAAGTAATATTTGAGCAACAGGAAAAGTGGATTGTGCATTTCTATATCTCTGCTTTTTATAGTAGTGGTTTTCACTTGACCTCTCTTTGTTTCTATTCATGTGGCATCTTCTCCTTGCATTTAACTCTCTTAATGTTTGTTGTGGCAGTTATTAATGTTTAAGTGAATATTGATGACGATGATTCGTCTTCCTTCACGAATGGATTATCAGAAGACAAAACGTATCATTTCACATGACTAAATCTGAGTTGCGGTCGTTAATGCTGAGTACTGCTTTGTGTTGGATATGATACCATTGAATGAAATTGTATTTCGTGGGAATTCAGTGATTTCATCCAGGAAGACACAGGTGAATTACCAATTTGATAATTATTGTGATGCCATATAAAATGATTTGGGGGAAAATGTTACCACCTTACTATTACTTACAACAATTAAAAATAATGATTTTGAGCTTCATAACATTAATTTGTTTTTTTTTTTCAAATATACAATTAGTGCCAATTCAAGTTTACAATAAACGCAGTTTCTCGGTCCGTTTCATCTCCATTTACGGTCATAAAATAGAGTTTTAAACACCCGCGTTATTGATTTTTTTCTGTTTAACTCACAAAGTTGTAATTACGTACCACAATTATTAGATTCGATGTTAAACATTACGTACGGAAGGCGACGGAGTTCTCAGAAGTAAAAATAAGAACCATGTATGGCAGATTTAAAAAATATATATTTTTTCTAATTTTCACAAAATCGATAGACAAATAATCAAAGATACAACCATAAGTTTTCAATAAAATTATATACAGTTATAATAATAGGTATCTACACGCCGAAACCATTTTTAAATTTAAACATTGAAATAAGTTTAAGCTGTTTTTGAAAACCTACTTCATAATAAAAAGTGTTTTTTTCAAAATTTATTTTATTTTAGAAACAATCAGTGGCTGCAAATAAAAAGTAAAAACATACTAAAAATAACTTGTTATTTACAAATTAATTATTTTATTTATTAAATCAATGCTGTTTAGTATTCACATTTTAAAGTTTTTTTGTTTAGATCCACACAGGAGGCTCTGAGGAAAATAACTTCCATCAGGGCCTGTGATGGCTTCAACACTACGTTCGAAAGAAAAACAAATGCATCTTCTTTATCGGAAGAGCTCATACAAATTTTTCCCACCTAAACGAAATTTCAAATCGACTACACTAGCGACCGCTATTGAAAAGGACAGAAAAATCACAATCTGAGAAGGGCTGGGGTAAATAAAGGTGATGACACAATGAAGGGCTCGAAGTTTTCAAATCGATACCACGTTTAAAATTTATCAATATTGAATGTAAGCCGACACTTCAGACCGACCATAAATTTAAAATCCTAGAGCTTGTTGAAGAGAGTTTGTTTAGTAACAAAAAAAACTTACATGGTTTTGAGGAATAAATGGGGTAATTAAGCCCAAATTACCACTACAGAATACAGACGAAGTATTGAGGAAACCAATTAAAATTAACGACGTATACAATCTATGAATTAGTGCTATAGATCGAGATTTTTCGAAAGGTAAACAAAACACTCAGATTAAAAGTAAATAAGATTTTACTTTTGAGTACACAAAAAAATGAAGTCAAACAGGTACGTACTAGACCATAGAGCTATTTGGAACGCATTAAGAAAATGAATTCTGAATTAATAAGGTGATATTAGTTATTACCAGACAAAGTTTTACGAATATTATATCTGATCATGAAAAGGGACGAAAGATAAAAAAAATAGTTGTAAACATCTACGGACGCGGAAAATGAATTATTTGCACGAAACTGCAAGGAATGTGGTGAATCAAGTAAATGACAGAAACAATTTCATGTCACCATGAGAATTAAGCCGAAATACTACTGAATTCAATTTTACCTGCCGCAAATTTTAAACAAAAATAAATGGGAGAGTGCGAGAGTGATAATTATTTCAGATGTAAAGTCACAATTAGCCGAGATAATTTACCGATTATTAAGGAAAGACCGATTGCAGAATTCTAGTAAAAGTTTAAAGCAAAACTGCATCAAAAGGGTGAGTTACACTTATCGGCCGCCAGACAATGAAATAATTAAACGGACATATTAAGATTGGAGAGAGATAGAGAATCATGAAAAATAACATATCAATGAAAGTTGAAATTGTCTGAACTCTCAATTATAAAGCGCGCTACGGAAGGCGAGATGTACGTCCTGAGTCCACGCCTGGCGTTTTTTTTTAGAAGATATTCGAAGGGCTGGGTGCCGGCTAAAATAATAATACGAGAGGGCAGTAAGAGTCGGGGTCGAGGGGTCGATAGACGGCCTATGGAGAGTGACAACCGTTGATAGTGAAGTTTCTGAATATTTTTTTGTGTATAAATAATTGGTATCGTTCGTATTTAATTAATCAATATTATAAAAACGAGTGCTGTGAGTAATAATCCAAGAAAGAATGAACAAAATAGTGCTAAGCAGTGCGGGTGTTTACTAATGTAGGAAGAGTGCGCCGCGGGTGGAATAACTAAGTAATAAAATTAATTTGAATTATCAAAACCAAAATAATAATCAAAGTGAATGAAATACTTAGCTTCAGTGAACAAATTTTGAAATATAAAATTAGCGGAGTCAAAAAGTTACGTACTAATGTCATCTTCAATCTTACACACACCAAATAATAATATCAAAACAACATTTAAAGATACACCTACGTATTTAAAATTCCTTCAATGTGCGCCGAACAAAAAAAAATAATAATAATACAAAATTTACCTACAAATACCTACGTAATAATGCCTTGCTCAATCTTTCACAAAACCAAAAACAAATAATAATATTAAGTATAATGTATATAAAAATATAAAATACCTATATGGTTATAATTTACCCAATCTTCCGAAACCAAATAATATTATAAAGTAATATTCACAAGTTTATATTTTCTTTAACCTTCCACAAAAAATAATAATATAAAATACCTACATGTTTATAATCTCTCCGACCTTCCGCGAAAATAATAATAATAAACAATACCTACGCGCTTGTAGTTTCTTCAATATATCATATAATCAAAATAATACAAATATTCAAAATAATATCAACATATACCTACGTATGAATGACATCTTCAATAGTATCGAAACAAAAGAAAAATAATGTTAACAAATAATAATTAATAACCTACGTATTTTCTTAAATTCAAATAAAAGTGTGACATAGAGTCATGGGTGCTACTACTTCTGGGGACTAAATTACCGAATCATAGTGACAGGAAGGTTTTTTTTACTTTTAATATTTTCCCCACATGTACGTAATCAGGCTTCGTTCAGGTGAGTGAAAGAAACATTTTAATTAAATTACAGGTCGTACATGGTCCCGATACCTGAGAGGATCTGCCAATCTACAAAACCAATGATAAAAGAAGTTATGTTCCAGGATATAATTGTGTTTTAAATATTATTCTCAATGTGTAATTACGAGATTTGTCCCAAATTAAATCTATTATCAATGTGGGTTCAACGAACTTATATTTTTTGCGTGCTAGAAAGGACGAGACGAATGCGTATAAAAAAGGGGCCCGGCCATAAATCGTATCCGTGATGTACAGCCGTACGGTCATCCAAATTAGTAGGTTTTTTTTGTTCTAAGGTATGCCGAACCAAAGTGAGAATGACGGGAACATCCATGCCATACTGGATATTAGTTCAAAAATGAAATTTGGAGAATTGAATTTAAACATTATAATTGTTTACTAACAACAATATTATCATGTCAAATTTCTTTCAGGCTTCCTTACAAAATATGAAATCAACATTATTTCGGTAATGTTTTCTCAATCAGACCCTTCCAAAATCCCGCTTGACCTGCGAAATATAGACTTCACGATTGGGGAATGCAATAGCGTTCACTGAAATTATATCCCCACAAGATATGAGACAAAGAGGGCTTTTTTTCTTACGCTATCATGCGATAGGGGATGTCAACGTAAACTTAGCATTCACGCGGGGTACTGGAAGTTAATCCCTTTCGCGGGGTCATGCAGAGTGAAAAGGCATGAAAGACAGAATAAAAAGAAAATGCCACTTGGAATGGTAGGGTATGATTCGCTGACGGAGGCGTTTCGACCGAAGGTATCCCAAGTTTTGCGAAGTTATGTGGAGGGGACGTCGGCGTGGTATTCCGTGAGAATAAGTCTGTAGCACTATTGCATACTACCAGTAGTGTCGACCTGAAAGCAAACATAGTTTTTACAAGGTAGAAGTTATGTCAGCTCTTGGAGGCGAGGAACGCAAGCCAATGATTATCCTCGTAGGAGACGAAAGGATCATCTCAAACGGCTCCGTACGCACTCAACGCGAGTAGAGTCATGATAAGGGAAGAAATGGACATACCCCTTCTAGAATCAGTCGAGTTAAAATCAAATCTGGAGGATAGGAAGTCGGGATAATACTGGAAGTGACATGAGGACTCTGCGCGCTTTCATCTGGCGTGAAGGGACCCTTTCGTAGCAATGAAGTTCATGCAAGAGAACAAAATCAGGACTTAAGGACCATCCTAGCAAACGTAATGATTGAGTCTTTGTCCGGAATGTTGGTCACCAGTATCTATTTGGTTAGAGGAGGAGCCGACTTATTCAGGAAACAACATTCCCCAGATCCTCCTATCACCCCTCCTCACCTTCCTCTTCCCCAGTACATGTAGTGTATACTAATAACAATAATAACTTGACCATTTAGGTGCAGTACGACGACATTGAGAGCTTCGCAAGGATCCTGGCATGCATGTCATAATTCACACTGTCCATGTCATGTTAATATAATACAATGTAAACCTATAGACAGGAAGAAATCGGGTAAGAAAACTACGACTTTGAATTTTATAAACCGGCTGACAATTCACTGTAGGATTAGCATCAATGACACACTCCGTTCAAGTTGAGAAAAGGCGGGTAATACGAGTATAGGTTTGAAAATAAAATAAAACAATCTAAAAAACGGGGTTAGTTTATCAAACGAGATTCTTTCACACTTTACTCCGAAAGAACCTGAGGTTACCACACACTACATTATTTCCTCTACATGTGTATGCGTATTAATTTACACATTCAAATGTAATTACCGAATCAAAAAATCACACAACGGGGTAAATAGGAATAATGTGCAATAAAATCTTAAATCTTATTTACTGTGAGAAAATCGCAGGGGTTTAAGGAAAAGTTAGGTGTAGCTAGATACAAGGGTATATTGATCGAAGGCCAAAAGATAAGGGTAGCGTAGCCAGTAGATCCCGGCAGCTAGTGTTAAAGGGAAAGAATAGAAAAACCAAGGGTAGACGACTACGGATCATTACAACGGGTGCCGGGTAGCCCCACAGGTACATTACAACTGGTCCCGAGACCCATAGGAGCATAGAAGTTAGTAAGGTCAGGGGTAGGTTCACTACAACTGGTGCCGTGACCAGGAGAAAGTTTTACAAGTGGAAGATTTTCGAAATTAATAATAAATTGGAAATAATAAGCTTTTCGAAATTAAAAATAAATTGAAAAAATAAATAATACTTTAAACTAAAATTGAATAACCGAACCTTAAATGATATAATATAATATTTCGGTCGTGGGGATAAATAAACATCAAATACGGGTCGACTCAATGCACAAAAAATGAGCTAACGATAAGATTTATGACTCTTGCGTTTGTGTGCTCGGAAGCAAAAAATATGGGTCCTTGCCGTTAAAATTATTCGAACAGATGTTTAGAAAGAAAATAAATTATCAAATAGTCACTCAGAATAATAATAATGATAAAATTAATACATAAAAAATAAAAATAAAATAAAAACATAACTAATTAACCACCGCGCGTTTCCTCGCAGGGGTGGGCAGAGACGACAGATCTTGGCACACACTCTTTGCCTCATTCACATTCATACATCTTCTAATACACACATATTCCGACAAAATAAAAATAGATAAACAAAAAAAAAATCAAAACCATAATAATAAATAAGCTAAACTGATTTGGGCGATTTGTATAGCGTCGGGTTATGCAAAAAAATCAATACGGTACGAATTAAAAAAAAAAAAACATATCTGAAATCTGACTTTTAACTACAGTCTAGACACAACATTATAAACGAGTTAGTCAAATAAAAATAAATGAGTAGAGACATTGTGCTATCCAACTTCCGATAAGATTGAAGAATAAAAATAAAAATGAAGGAGAACTTTTTAGAGATCATTGTACGCGATAAATCTTATACATTTAAACATTGCTAAATGTTAAAAAACGTAAATAATAAAAATATAAAACTAGGAAAAAATGAATTAGTAATTAAAGACAATTAAATCTAAAATCATACATGAAGTAATTACGCGTAAAATGTATTGCGTTCTCAAGTACACACCTACAAATTAAAAATAGAGCATCCGGGGTAACCATCCATCATTGACGTTCAGTCTTGTTTAGAAACAGGTACCTAGTCAAGTAGATGAATGAATCCAACACAAAATGTAGGAGGACAGGGGCGAATTGGATATAAATAAAAATAAGAAAAAAAACAAAAAAATAAATAAATAAAAAAAACCGACATACAAGAGAAGAGGGAGTAAAATCTTAGGGGGGGGAATATAATCTTAGGGGGGGGGAATACAATCTTAGGGGGGGGGAGTAGGACAGCAAGGGAGAGAGAAAGATTTGTACAAGTAGGAACGTACGAATAGTTCGCCGACGGAAAATGGAACTAGTTTCAACAAATAACACATGAAGTAAATGGGACGGAACCCTGCAAGATTTAATAGCAAGGATCAGGGGTACAGAACATTAGTAGAAAATTGAAGGAATTAAATGACCTATGGTGAGTTCTAATCCCATCGACTAACACTAGGAGGCGTGTTTACCGCTGGATTTAAAACTCTAGGGGGGCTGTGATGGCTTCAACACTACGTTCGAAAGAAAAACAAATGCATCTTCTTTATCGGAAGAGCTCATACAAATTTTTCCCACCTAAACGAAATTTCAAATCGACTACACTAGCGACCGCTATTGAAAAGGACAGAAAAATCACAATCTGAGAAGGGCTGGGGTAAATAAAGGTGATGACACAATGAAGGGCTCGAAGTTTTCAAATCGATACCACGTTTAAAATTTATCAATATTGAATGTAAGCCGACACTTCAGACCGACCATAAATTTAAAATCCTAGAGCTTGTTGAAGAGAGTTTGTTTAGTAACAAAAAAAACTTACATGGTTTTGAGGAATAAATGGGGTAATTAAGCCCAAATTACCACTACAGAATACAGACGAAGTATTGAGGAAACCAATTAAAATTAACGACGTATACAATCTATGAATTAGTGCTATAGATCGAGATTTTTCGAAAGGTAAACAAAACACTCAGATTAAAAGTAAATAAGATTTTACTTTTGAGTACACAAAAAAATGAAGTCAAACAGGTACGTACTAGACCATAGAGCTATTTGGAACGCATTAAGAAAATGAATTCTGAATTAATAAGGTGATATTAGTTATTACCAGACAAAGTTTTACGAATATTATATCTGATCATGAAAAGGGACGAAAGATAAAAAAAATAGTTGTAAACATCTACGGACGCGGAAAATGAATTATTTGCACGAAACTGCAAGGAATGTGGTGAATAGGAATAATGTGCAATAAAATCTTAAATCTTATTTACTGTGAGAAAATCGCAGGGGTTTAAGGAAAAGTTAGGTGTAGCTAGATACAAGGGTATATTGATCGAAGGCCAAAAGATAAGGGTAGCGTAGCCAGTAGATCCCGGCAGCTAGTGTTAAAGGGAAAGAATAGAAAAACCAAGGGTAGACGACTACGGATCATTACAACGGGTGCCGGGTAGCCCCACAGGTACATTACAACTGGTCCCGAGACCCATAGGAGCATAGAAGTTAGTAAGGTCAGGGGTAGGTTCACTACAGGCCTATCTCATTTGGGGGTTAGTGCGTCGAGGAGTGACGGACGTATGAATACATCCCTACAACTGCGGTGCAAGGGGATAGATCGAGAGAGTCCGGTTGGAGAGGATAAAATGTCTCCTTCAACTAGTCTCTCTTGATACGGCCCGCCACGCAGACGGTGTGCAGATCTCACCCCATGAACCCGGGCACTCCTAGTTAGTCACAAAATGTAGCGAACCTCTTGGGATGACCAATGGAAGAGATGTTGGTTATCCAATAAACGAATAATGAAAATTACTTATTAGATAATGTTAACCAAATTATCAAAGTAATTATCAAGTCAGTGAGCATGGTGATTGTACGAAATAACAGATAAGGTTTTTGCGTTAGAATCTAATTCGTAAAATTAAAGTTTACTATTAAAAAAAATATTACAATAGATATGATTATAATTTATTCGCTGAATATGTTTACAACGGTGCTATACAAACAAACCCAAAAAAAGAATGTATCTAACTAAGTGCATTTGAAATAACTACCACTCACATCATGGCACCTTCGGGTTCGTCGTTATAAATTTGAGAGTGGCCACTGAAGTGACAGCAAGTCTCGAGATATATATTTCCTGCAAGTGCTCTTGAAAGGGGTAAGCAATCGATACTTGAGAAATATATCGCGAAGGAAACTGTTACTTGCATACAATCTGTCAATAGATTACACAATTTCAATAATTTTTTTATTGTAATATTAAACATATGGGTTAAATGGTTATTTAATATATTTTACAAGAGAGCAGAGCTCATATCAGAAAAGAGGAGCTCTTGTGCCTGGTAAGGGAGCCACCATTCTTACTTAGGTTAAATGTTTGCATATATCTATTTTGTACAAAATATTTATTTGATAATGCATTTTTTTTGAAATTTTTTTTAAATTGTATTTATTTGTTTTGATTGGTTGAAAATACAACACAATTCAGAAGGAAGGTTATTGTAGAAAATATAATGGTTTTGCATTTAAAAATTTGGTTGTTTTAATATTCTGTGTAATAAATTGATTTCCATTTCTCATCACTGTTTAAAATTCTTGATATTCTTTGTTATTTTTTTCTTTCCACATTTTTATAATGGAAGCTTGCTTAAATATGTCATCGACATGGAATAAAACATTTTTGTTCACCCCCGATATTCGATCGAATATTGTCATAATCAGATTTAGATGTGAGGTCATGATTTATATCGAATCTGACAGGACAAAAGGTGTATGCATAATGTAGTACATCGATTATTTAAATGGTGCGCGCTTTTTCCACAAAGTTTTTTTGTTATTAAAAAAAGAATCTTTACAACTCCTGCCTTAACCCACCGAAATCGCTACCCGGTGGCGATACAGTTCTCCTGCTTTTACACTATATAGAGAAAAAAAACTCAGGATTTACCACTACTTTCTGAACACTGTTTGATAGTAAAAACCATCCAACCATCTTGGATTTGACATTCTATTTTTGTGTACTATTTCTTGACAGACTGTTCCCACAACCCCATGTGCTAGTGCCAGTCCTCAAGCATGCTGAACAAAGGATTTCGTATTGTTAAGATTAAGTAGAAATAAATTCGCTTGCAAAAATAAAAACACAATGACCACAAATGAAATGAATTTTTCTCCAGTTCTTTGTGGATTGATTGAATGTTTGTCGATGCTATTTTTCATCTATTTACTAACAATAACAATTTTACATTGAAGTATTGTATTTATTATTACTCAATTTTTAAAATTTTCTCTCGGGAATGTATTAAAACCTACATTATTTAATGAAAATTAAAAAAATGTTTCTGAATGAACTTAAATTCCATATAATTTATTAAAAGTTGATCAGTGAAAATTATATAGCTCTTTCGTAACAAGACTTCCTTAGTCGTTTCATAGTTACTGAGAATTTCAAGTGGATATTTCACCACTTCTGAGTAATCTATTGAGTAACTACTCATCAAAGACACACAAACTCCAACTCCCTGGAGAGCTTTGAAGCAGAGAAAGGACGGTTACCCCGAGGGGGTTTCCTCTTGGCTCGATTTTAACGTTTCAAAAACCCAATCATATCTGATTACAATGATGATGTCTAAAATTATCTTATTTATTATTTTTTCTTGTTCCTGTAAATATGTATGTAAGACCATAATATGCAATAAAAACACCAATTAGCTCTTTTGTTTTAATCCTTTGTTTTTAAGAAGAAAAAACTTTATTTTATTTTATTGTTGTTATTATAATTTTAAAAACTTTGCTAAACAAACAACGGTTATCTTTATGTTTTAATTGGTTAGTTATTTCATTTTATTCTGTTTCTTCTCTTTTTTTTCCTTCTTTTTATTTTATCCAACACATGTAGTACTGTTTAAAGAGATACGTGCAATGCAAAAATTAGTTTGTTTTTAATGTTGGTAAATTTAGTATTGACAATTTAGCAAGTTTTAAAAGGCAAGTAAATTCGATTCTATCTGCGAATAATTAACTTTTATTACTTAAAATTTATTATTACATCTTCTCTCAATCTAAGCTTTACGACTAAATTATATCCATATTTTTAATTTTTTTATTTGCTTCAATATAATTTGCACACAGTTATTTACTAACTTATTCCCGATCTTATTTTTGATTATACATGTATATATATAATAAATTTTATTAGTTTTTTTTAAGGTCTAACAATTGCATTCATATCTCTTTTATATTAATATATTTTTTAAATCTCTGCTATAGTGTTCTATACCTAACGAGCAAATTATACTACAATTTATTCTGTTATTCTGTAATGGTTTATAAAATTAAATTCACACAATTAGTATTGCTACTATACACACCCACTTACTTTCTTATGTTATATGTACTTTCTTCTACTTACTATTTCAGGCTTATATTGTATCATATATTGTTAATTACTGTAATTCAGTTTGTAATAATTTCATGTAAAAGCCCACCAGGGCGTAAATAAATAATAAATAAATAATAAATAAATAAATGAATAAATAAAAGATTAGTTTGAGGCGCGCCTAAAAAACGATCGCTTCCGAAGTAGAACCGTTGATTTACGATTAGCCCTAGCGTCTAGTGACCAAGTTTTGTTTAATTTTGTGATTATGTATGGTAGTATGCGACAGTACCAACGGAGTACGGCTATTTATTTAATTTGCAGTTAATGGTCTATCTCTTGTGTTTGTGTGTCTAGTAATTAACTTCATCATGTTTGCACATTCGTATTATTATAGATTAATGTTGGTAATATTTGCATTCTTTTTTTTTCGAGGTATAGGTATGTCTGGGTATACATAATACTTACTTTTGAAAATATGTTTGTGCCTCCCCACTTTTACAGTAATCCTGCTTCCAACGAATCCCATTGTTCAAGGCTTATTTTGTTCCCTCTGTTCATTAAATGATTGATTTTAAAACAATCATGTTTTAAATCAAGCATTGACCACCACAACACGCGCATGTGCCTAGCGTGGTGGTCGTAAAATTTTCAAAACATGTAACTAGTAAGAAAAAATAAATGTTAATAAGAAAATTTTTAAAGCAGACATGAAATTGTTATCAAAAATTTTTACCGAAACATTTTGACTAGATGTATCTATAATTTTGAAAGAATTCGATATTTAGAAGAGGCATTCCATCTGTGAAGAATTAGTAAGAACACTATTATTTCACCTTTTATGTCGTTTACATATTTAAAAATATAATAACATTTTAACTTTCAACTGTCAACTGTCGAGAGTTTTTCGGAATGGTTGTTTTTAAGCACGAAATCAAGAAACAGAATAATCATTTCTTTTTCCAACGACGAACAAATCACATATCTCCACAAAATAATTATAAAGACGCCCCTGTCAGGTCATTCAGAGGCCCTAATGGAATATGATGTTTGTGGCTAGTAATGTCTTTCTAAAGCTTACAGGGTTTACATGATATTTGACGTAAAATTACATGTAAGATGTAGGTGCATTCGACCCAAACCAATTACAACTCTTACAGAACGTGTTCAGTCTTTTATTTTTTTCGCCACTCGACAAAGCTGTTTGACTGGGTGATGTGACGCCCCGCCATTTTTCCTAGCGAATTAAATGACTCCGTATTTTCGCGCCGTGAAACGGGTCGTATAAACAACCTGGCTGACGTAAATGGATATGTTAACAAGAAGGTGGCATCCGACTTCGACACGTGATGGTAGCGGGTATTGTTTATCCCACAGGGTGGTGGAATGGTGGGGGATGAGTGGGCTGTTTGGGGGCCGCTTGATGAATGGGCGACAGCGCGGGAAAACCCGATAATTTACTGCCCGGAAACAGATATGCTCTGTCTGTCTGCAAAAACAACACCAAACTTTCAACAGCGGCGTGTCGGTGAAGTACTGTTTGGGATTTCAGTGTCGGAATTATCTTTGAATCGGCGTCTTACCTGCTCCGCTGTGGTCTGTTTTGCATGCGCCACGTAAATTGGAAAACTTCACCGATAATATATTTTTCTTTGACAGTCATAATTCACTTGAAAAAAGTAAAGTTTTTTATATTCAATATTTCTCTAAAGAACGCCCTCGAATTATTTGCGTAATGATCGTCACTATATTTTTTAATTAATAGTGATTTTAAATATTTATTTCTTTAAACGTGGCGCTTAAATAAAGCGAGGGTTAAATCGAGATATTGATCATATACTCAGAACTTATATTGTTTTTGGTTGAAACATAATTAAAAATCTAGAAAGTATTCGTAAATATGCATTTTATAAAGCGTACGGTAATAATATAACACTGGTTTTCTTTCGTTAACGGGAATGACCACTGCAATTAATCCCAAGCGTATTGAAGTAGTAGGAAGGCAAATATTATCATTTTCTATTTACGACAAAGGATTTTGTGTTATAAATATTTTTTTGAAGTACCACAAGAAAATTACGTTTCATAACTGTTTCATCTTCCGGCGACACTGTCGAATTCTCATACAATTTAAAAAACTGACAAAAAATTACATGCTTCGTTGCACGTTAAATTACAATAATAGTAATAAAACAAATTTAAAACTAATCCATTGTAATTTTCTATCATATGTTCTAAGTAAAATATGTACTCTGTTTGTATTAGGTCCATTATAAGAATAATCATACTCCAATGTATCCCCCTTTTTACATCAATTATTTAATCAAAAATTCTATATCCTCATAAACATAATAAAGATTGTAATTAATAATAGACCTGACGACAATAAAATTAGGTGCTAATAATTCACATTACTTGTAAGGTATTTCCCAAACAATACTAAAGTATGTAAGCTCCCAAACCCTATGTAATTATCCTACTGGGAATAACCAAAAAAATAATTAGATAGTTGGACACTCAAGACCACTTAACAACAAATGTAATAAAATCCATAATTGAATAAAATCCCTTTAGAGCACCCCCCCCCTTCCTAATATGTTTTGTATAAAATCCCTAGGTTAAGAATATTTTTTACCAGTCTGAATATGGCTTTGACAAGCTGAAACCAGTTACGATCAATAAATTAAAAGTGGAAAAGTTTTAAATTTGTTTTATTATACTACTATAATGAAATTTCACCACGAATTATCAATTTCAAAAATAGAAATATTAAATGAAAACGTATATTATAGTTAAGTTTCCAAATAATTGACTACAGGGTAGGTATTCTACGCCACTAATTCACTACCTTTATTTTGTCTCCCCTGTCAAAATAAGCCGTTTCATCCCGGTTTCAGCTTCTTTCAGTGAAATTGTTTCCCAGTAAACAGGCTCTTGGCTTACGTTCCCCTTGTCTGCAATAGAATTCCTGGCTTTATTGTGTTTCCTTCTTTTGTGTTACATTTCTCCGTCTCATCCTCACACCTCCCGGCCTTTATTAGCCCTGTCCCCTAAAATAATTCTCGCCATTAATTGTTAGGCTATCACGAACCTGCCTCTTAATTAAGACATGACTTAACACCTTACAACAAAGACTCCTATTCAAAAATCTAAGTGATTGCTTTCTTTTGCTAATTAATTACTATTTTTAGATTGATTGCTCGACAAATGATGATTGTATTCCCAAAATTCGTGGTGCCCAGCTGAAAAGTATATTTTGTTATGTGGAAAGAAATTGAGGCAGTGTTTACATCGTTTTAATATTTCTTTATCCACTGGAGCGACAGAGCAATCAAAATATATTTTTCTCAGATTGCTAAAGGAAATTTTTCCGCCCACATTAAAAAAATCATAACTCCGAATTTGAATACGGAGACATACAAACTGATTATAGTTCTATGTAGCTAATGAGTTCTCCTATCTTTTATCTATTATCACATATTTGTAGGATTTATAAAAAAAAAATAATTAAATCTTTAACCATAAAACATTTTAAAGTATCTAGAGAATATTAATTTTGTTATGTTTTGAATGTACAATATACTATATAGTCGTTTTAATAAAAAATTTTTTTTTTAAATTTGCCACATTTTGGCAACAAAGCAATCCGAGGTTTTGGGAATAGTGCCATAATGTGGCAAAAAACGCTCGAGTGGCTAAACTTATAAGGGGTCAGCTAAATATATATCTGCGCTGAGGTAAGTACCTATCGACATGTTAATGGAAGGACGAGTGCGCTCTTCCAGAGATCTTCGCCATACAATAGTATCGTCAATGCTTGTCCATGATTGCCTACCATATTACGTAGTCCGTAGTCCACCCGCACTATATATATATACAAATTAATTTATTATGTTACATGTAATGCAGTTCAATTATTTAAGAAAAACATACATATGCATTTTTGTTTTTCCTATATTTTTTTATGAAATATATTGCATTCGACCACTCCTGCATAATATGCCCAATGCCCATAGCATATAAACCTATTCTGGAATACTTTTCAAACATTTTATCATGTTCTTCCATTGCTCATTAAATACCTACATATTTCAGATAGCAAAAAAATATAATGAATACGCAAATGATACAAAATTCTAAAAGTATCTTCAATACAAAGAAGGCGTGGGCTTTAAAATACGGAAGCAGAATTTTGCTAAAACACGTCACACATTTGATGGTGTAATCTTGAAAAACATTGCTAAGCTTACGAAAACTTTCATTTACAAGAGATTACATTCAATACAAGGTATTTAAAATATATGTCACACATGAAAGAAAAGGTCAGGCAGCTCATTAATCACCCGATAGCTTCATCAATCATGAGGTCCGGGCAGTGGCTAGTTAGTTGGGATAGCGAGGTACCAGCAGATGGGAGGGGTGAGTGCGTATTAGTGCTTCCTCCGCCAACAGGTGCCTCCTTATCGCTTCCTACTTTACCGGTTCATTGGGATAATGTTTTCCTGCACGCGATGTCTGGCCCGCCCCGCCATCGCGAGCCTTTTATGCCAGCGGAAAATTAAGGCGCAACCCGCGCTACCCCTAATTTGTAACGATGTTATGTGTGAAGATAACGTTCAAACGCTAGATAAGTAATTGAATTCTCGATTTAGTGAGGGTGCTAAGCGTTTTGTAAATTAGATCGTTTTGTAGTATTTTATTTCGCGATCTTCAATTGGTTATTCGGGAATTTGCCCATTGAGTTAATACTTGCTTACCGGAGCGCAGAGGCTAAATTTTAGCAGTCCGCCACCTGATTCCATTTTCGCGATAACTTATTTGCTTTTTGCAATATGATATTTTTGTAAATTCTTACGTCTTACCGGATAATTTGTACATATATATATGTATGTATATTTAATTCCGATTTTCTATTAATTTAAAACACATGTCCCTTGAACACTTAAAGTTTAAGTATTTTTTTAGATAATATCTGGAGATTTGTAGATCCAAAACGTCAATTACATAAAATTCCCTCGATAGAAAAAAATAGCAAAGTGTGCTCCAAAAATTATTATTTACTCGTTTAAATGCTGCTAAAGGTGTTGAAGAGAGATTTTTGTTCTGTTATAAACGAGTCGTGTTTTATGAATCATTTTCCCAATTTTCGCTCGAATTTTGTCGTTTTTAATATTAGCGTGCTCGCTTCAACATTTGTATTGTCGTATCTCTCCTTATTCTTTTTAGGCGGCTTTTTTTTAGGAAATGAGATGGCGCGAGCTACTACCGTCGCCGTGCCCCTTTCGCGGGTTGTCATGGCAATATTAAAAGCGCTCATTGCTGTAATCCAACTATGTTTTATAATCAGACGATACTTTAAAATTTTTTTTTAAATATCATGAAAATAACATCCATCCTGTGCGGACTAAATTCTCTGAATTCAGTAACTAGGCTTTTATGTGGAGCTCTCTACAGCAAGATATCTATTATCAAACATCCGAAAAGCAGACATGTGTTTTTCTTGTTCAAATATTTTAAACGATCCAGTTATCCAAGTATCCTTGGAAAGAACGTCTGCTTTTTTTCTTAAGTTTGTAACTGATTCACACGTTCCCCGAAACGGAAAACTTTTCGGGTGCCGAAAAACGAAATGAATTTTGCGTTAACACATTAAAACTTTATACGGTAACGAGAGCACCCCTCCCGGCAAGTGAGGGATGGTCTCGCGACGTCTAAAATCTTTTTAGAATTTCCAATATAATAATATTATGTCCATAAATTTTGGTTTGGTACAGTATTCTTTAATAGAAGTGCTTTAATTTCGTTGTTGAAAAAGTTTATTGAGATGTCTACAAATTTCATTTCATTGATAGTGTTCATTTTTATTTTTTTCTTTAGCTCCACACAGGAGAGGCCCTGAGGAAAAATTCCTTCAGGGCCTGTGTCATCTTCGGAGACGCTGTGTGTAGGGTCTTTTTAAGGAAATGAAATTCTGAGAAGGAAAAAGGCAAGAGGGTTATCTGGTGGTTAATGCGCCCAGTAGTGACGGACGTATGAATCCATTCCTCCCACTGCGGTGCAAGGCGATCGATCGAGAAAGTCCAGAAGGTCCAGGTTAGGTCTTCCTCAACCAGTCTCTCCCGATCCGGCCGGCCACGCAGTAGGCGGGCAAACGCAGTTGCCCCAAAGACCTAGACAAACCTCACCCCATTAACCCGAGAACCCCTGCTAAGTCGCCGAACATAACGAACGACTTGGAGTGACCTACGACAGGGGCGTTATAACCGCCTCTCAAATTTTAATTTTAACTTCAGCATCACCATCCAGTTAACTAACTATAATATTTAACGAAATTAATGCCTTCATAAATAATATAGTAAAACCATATATATTTTTGGTAGCCCTATTACTTTTAGGAGGTTGAGTTGTCAGTGATAAATGATGATATTTTAAAAGTGGCATCTAACGAAAGTTCGACAAGGATGAAACGCAGAAGTGAACCATAATTTTAATATTTTTTACGTTACTGGGGCTATTTTAAGTAAAAGGGTTAGTGAGCAATAACCTCTTTGTTATGCTCATCCTGGGATAGGTATTAGGCACCCTTCGTGTTTTTGATTTCGCAAAATTTTCTATAATTATTATCGGATTCTGTTCAGAAGCGATTTCCGGTTGAATTTTAATGAAGATATTTTAAATTAATCGAATTGAATTAATCGGCCTATGTCACCTTAGGGCATTCTGTACTGACAATATTTTTGAGGAAAGGAAGGAGATAAAGTTCTGGAAATGATAAAGGTACGTTGGGTGGGTTTGAACTTTGAACCTGGGGGTCATTGTATCAAAGGACGTATTGATATACTTATCCAACTCGGTGCATGGCGGTGTGTTGAGAAAGTCTGGCGAGGTCAAAATACCTCCCTCAACTCAACTAGTCTCTCGATCCAACCAGCCACGCAGTAGGTGGGCAGACGCATCCATCGCCAAGATTTTGATAAATCGCACTCCACGATCTCGGGCATCCCTGCTCCAAAGTCACCAAGTGTAGCGAATTACTTGTCACGTTACCGTGACGCAGTAGGTGGACAGACGCATCCGCCCTCAAGATTTTAACAAATCGCACTCCATGATCTCAGGCATCCCTGCTCCAAAGTCATCTAATTAGCGAACTACTTGGTATTGGTTATCCAATAAATACACGTACCCGTCTTCCAAAATAATAAATGTCTATAATTGCTTTCAGGGTGATGGAAAATACTGTATTCTAAATTTCAATAACGTAAAATAATTTTTTTTTTCTAGATGCCGGCTAGTAGGTTATTTACAATAATTTGTGATTTTGTTGAATCGGTATTCCCGATACTATGAAGTAAAGAAGGGCTAGAAGGAACGTGGTTACCATTTAATCTATGCGTATTAGGTAGGCTCTAGTTTGGGCGGAATTCTGGATATAAAATAAAGGTTTTTAGGTAAGTTTTTCTACATTCAAATAGGCGCTAGTCAAAGTTTTTGACCGCCTGGAAATTATAATAGTTATTTCACAGAGATAGATTATTTTATGTTCAAATCAAATGTCGTTATTTTATATGAAAAGGTACATTGCATAGGTTTGTGATGGCTTCAACACTACGTTCGAAAGAAAAAAAAAAGCATCTTCTTTATCGGAAGAGCTCATACAAAATTTTTCCCACCTAAACGAAATTTCAAATCGACTACACTAGCGACCGCTATTGAAAAGGACAGAAAAATCACAATCTGAGAAGGGCTGAGGTAAATAAAGGTGATGACATAATGAACGGCTCGAAGTTTTCAAATCGATACCACGTTTAAAATTTATCAATATTGAATGTAAGCCGACACTTCAGACCAACCATAAATTTAAAATCCTAGAGCGTGTCGAAGAGAGTTTGTTTAGTAACAAAAAAACTTACATGGTTTTGAGGAATAAATGGGGTAATTAAGCCCAAATTACCACTACAGAATACAGACGGAGTATTGATAAAACCAATTAAAATTAACGACGTACACAATCTATGCATTAGTGCTATAGACCGAGATTTTTCGAAAGGTAAACAAAACACTCAGATTAAAAGTAAATAAGATTTTACTTTTGAGTACACAAAAAAATGAAGTCAAACAGGTACGTACTAGACCATAGAGCTATTTGGAACGCATTAAGAAAATGAATTCTGAATTAATAAGGTGATATTAGTTATTACCAGACAAAGTTTTACGAATATTATATCTGATCATGAAAAGGGACGAAGGATAAAAAATAGTTGTAAACATCTGCAAGGAATGTGGTGAATCAAGTAAATGACAGAAGCAATTTCATGCTACCATGAGAATTAAGCCGGAATACTACTGAATTCAATTTTACCTGCCGCAAATTTTAAACAAAAATAAATGGGAGAGTGCGAGAGTGATAATTATTCCAGATGTAAAGTCACAATTAGCCGAGATAATTTACCGATTATTAAGGAAAGACCGATTGCAGAATTCTAGAAAAAGTTTAAAGCAAAATCGCATCAAAAGGGTGAGTTACACTTATCGGCGGCCAGACAAAGAAATAATTAAAATGGACATATTTAATTTTGGAGAGAGAGAGTCATGAAAAATAACATATCAATGAAAGTTGAAATAGTCTGAACTCTCAATTATAAAACGCCCTAACGAAAGACGAGATGTACGTCCTGAGTCCACGCCTGGCACCTTTTTTTGGACAAGATATTCGAAGGGCTGGATACCATGTGGCGGGAGGCAGTAAGAGTCGAGGGTCGAGGATCGAAGGAAGACGAGGCTATAGGGTGCTAGCAGTGATAAGATCGTTCGTATTTAACAAAACAATTGATCAAATATTATAAAAACGAGTGATAAGACATAATCCACCGAAGAATTAAAAAAGTCGTGATAAACAGTGACAAGTGTTTGTTAATGTTGGGAGAAAATATCCATCGTAATATTAAAGAATTTTTAAGGTTGTGACTTCGTGAGAAGCAATAGTTCGTGTACATAAATTAATTATTCGGCTTGTTAAAATACTCTATTGAAAATTAGCTGCAGTGAATGACAGTGCGCCGCGGGTGAATTAATTAAATAATAAAATTAATTTGAATTATCAAAACCAAAATAATAACCAAAGTGAATGAAATACTTAGCTTCTGTGAGTTAATAATAACCTAACTTTGTGTTTTAAAAATAGAAGGGAGTGCATCGCGTGAATTTTGATTTGAAATATAAAATTAGTCTAGTCAATAATAACGTACAAATATCATTTTCAAACTTGTACACACAAAATAATAATATCAAAACAACATCAAAATAAATAACCTACATACAAATGTCACCTTCGATCTTCCGCGAGCATAATAATAATATAAAATAAACTATTGCTTGTTTTGAATCCCCCAATTTGAAATTGTTCAACGATAATAAACAATACCTACGCGCTTGTAGTTTCTTCAATATATCATATAATCAAGATAATACAAATATTCAAAATAATATCAGCAAATACCTACGTATAAATGTCATCTTCGAAAATATTGTTAACAAATAATAATTAATAACCTACGTATTTTCTTAAACTCAAATAAAAGTGTGACATAGGGTCATGGGTGTTACTACTTCTAGGAACTAAATTACCGAACCATAGTGACAGGAAGGTTTTTTACTTTTAATATTTTCCCCACATGTACGTAATCAGGCTTCGTTCAGGTGAGTGAAAGAAACATTTTAATTAAATTACAGGTCGTACATGGTCCCGATACCTGAGAGGATCTGCCAATCTACAAAACCAATGATAAAAGAAGTTATGTTCCAGGATATAATTGTGTTTTAAATATTATTCTCAATGTGTAATTACGAGATTTGTCCCAAATTAAATCTATTATCAATGTGGGTTCAACGAACTTATATTTTTTGCGTGCTAGAAAGGACGAGACGAATGCGTATAAAAAAGGATCCCGGCCATAAATCGTAGCCGTACAGTCATCCAAATTAGAAGGTTTTTTTCTGAGGTATGCCGAGCCAAAGTGGAGTGACGGAAGCATCCATACCATACTGGATGTTGGTCCAAAAATGAAATTTGGAGAATTGAATTTAAACATTATAATTGTTTACTAACAACAATATTATCATGTCAAATTTCTTTCAGGCTTCCTTACAAAATATGAAATCAACATTATTTCGGTAATGTTTTCTCAATCAGACCCTTCCAAAATCCCGCTTGACCTGCGAAATATAGACTTCACGATTGGGGAATGCAATAGCGTTCACTGAAATTATATCCCCACAAGATATGAGACAAAGAGGGCTTTTTTTCTTACGCTATCATGCGATAGGGGATGTCAACGTAAACTTAGCATTCACGCGGGGTACTGAAAGTTAATCCCTTTCGCGGGGTCATGCAGAGTGAAAAGGCATGAAAGACAGAATAAAAAGAAAATGCCACTTGGAATGGTAGGGTATGATTCGCTGACGGAGGCGTTTCGACCGAAGGTATCCCAAGTTTTGCGAAGTTATGTGGAGGGGACGTCGGCGTGGTATTCCGTGAGAATAAGTCTGTAGCACTATTGCATACTACCAGTAGTGTCGACCTGAAAGCAAACATAGTTTTTACAAGGTAGAAGTTATGTCAGCTCTTGGAGGCGAGGAACGCAAGCCAATGATTATCCTCGTAGGAGACGAAAGGATCATCTCAAACGGCTCCGTACGCACTCAACGCGAGTAGAGTCATGATAAGGGAAGAAATGGACATACCCCTTCTAGAATCAGTCGAGTTAAAATCAAATCTGGAGGATAGGAAGTCGGGATAATACTGGAAGTGACATGAGGACTCTGCGCGCTTTCATCTGGCGTGAAGGGACCCTTTCGTAGCAATGAAGTTCATGCAAGAGAACAAAATCAGGACTTAAGGACCATCCTAGCAAACGTAATGATTGAGTCTTTGTCCGGAATGTTGGTCACCAGTATCTATTTGGTTAGAGGAGGAGCCGACTTATTCAGGAAACAACATTCCCCAGATCCTCCTATCACCCCTCCTCACCTTCCCCTTTCCCCAGTACATGTAGTGTATACTAATAACAATAATAACTTGACCATTTAGGTGCAGTACGACGACATTGAGAGCTTCGCAAGGATCCTGGTATGTATGTCATAATTCACACTGTCCATGTTATGTTAAAATAAATCCAATGCAAACCTATAGACAGAAAAAAATCGGGTAAGAAAACTACGACTTTGAATTTTATAAACCGGGTGACAATTCACTGTAGGATTAGCGTCAATGACACTCCGTTCAAGTTGAGAAAAGGCGGGTAATACGAGTATAGGTTTGAAAATAAAATAAAACAATCTAAAAAACGGGGTCAGTTTATCAAACGAGATTCTTTCACACTTTACTCCAAAAGAATTTGAGGTTACCACACACACTACATTATTTCCTCTACATGTGTATGCGTATTAATTTACACATTCAAATGTAATTACCGAATCAAAAAATCACACAACGTGGTGAATAGGAATAATGTGCAATAAAAATCTTAAATCTTATTTACTGTGAGAAAATCGCAGGGGTTTAAGGAAAAGTTAGGTGTAGCTAGATACAAGGGTATATTGATCGAAGGCCAAAAGATAAGGGTAGCGTAGCCAGTAGATCCCGACAGCTAGTGTTAAAGGGAAAGAATAGAAAAACCAAGGGTAGACGACTACGGATCATTACAACGGGTGCCGGGTAGCCCCACAGGTACATTACAGGAGGTCCCGAGACCCATAGAAGTTAGTAAAAGGCTAGGGGTAGGTTCACTACAACTGGTGCCGGGTAGCCCAGGAGGGTGGATCGTCACAAATTAGTATCCGCGGCGGGTAGGGTGTGGAGAATTTTTCACTACAACTGGTACCGTGACCAAAGGAGAAAGTTTTACAAGTGGAAGATTTTCGAAATTAATAATAAATTGGAAATAATAAGCTTTTCGAAATTAAAAATAAATTGGAAAAAATAAATAACTTGAACTAAAATTGAAAAACCGAACCTAAAATGAATAGAGGAATTTGTCCCGCGTGTTCCGAGCGTATTTTAAACATTTCGGTCGGGGAATAAATAAACATCGAATACGGGTCGACTCAATGCACAAAAAATGAGGTAACGAACGATAAGATCGTAGATTTATGACTCTTGCGTTTGTGTGCTCGGAAGCAAAAAATATGGGTCCTTGCCGTTAAAATTATTCGAACAGATGTTTAGAAAGAAAATAAATTATCAAATAGTCACTCAGAATAATAATAATGATAAAATTAATACAAAAAAAAATAAAAATAAAATAAAAACATAACTAATTAACCATCGCGCCGTTTTCTCGCAGGGGTGGGCAGAGACGACAGATCTTGGCACACACTCTTTGCCTCATTCACATTCACACATATTCTAATACACACATATTATTCCGACAAAATAAAAATAGATAAACAAAAAAAAATCAAAACCATAATAATAAATAAGCTAAACTGATTTGGGCGATTTGTATAGCGTCGGGTTTTGCAAAAAAAATCAATACGGTACGAATTAAAAAAAAAACATATCTGAAATCTGACTTTTAACTACAGTCTAGACACAACATTATAAACGAGTTAGTCAAATAAAAATAAATGAGTAGAGACATTGTGCTATCCAACTTCCGATAAGATTGAAGAATAAAAATAAAAATGAAGGAGAACTTTTTAGAGATCATTGTACGCGATAAATCTTATACATTTAAACATTGCTAAATGTTAAAAAACGTAAATAATAAAAATATAAAACTAGGAAAAAATTAATTAGTAAATTAAAGACAATTAAATCTAAAATCATACATGAAGTAATTACGCGTAAAATGTATTGCATTCTCAAGTACACCTACAAATTAAAAAATAGAGCATCCGGGGTAACCATCCATCAGTGACGTTCAGTCTTGTTTAGAAACAGGTACCTAGTCAAGTAGATGAATGAATCCAACAAAAAAATGTAGGAGGACAGGGCCGAATTGGATAATAAGAAAAAAACAAAAAAATAAATAAATAAAAAAAACCGACATACAAGAGAAGAGGGAGTAAAATCTTAGGGGGGGGGGAATATAATCTTAGGGGGGGGGGAATACAATCTTAGGGGGGGGGAGTAGGACAGCAAGGGAGAGAGAAAGATTTGTACAAGTAGGAACATACGAATGGATCGCCGACGGAAAATGGAACTAGTTTCAACAAATAACACATGAAGTAAATGGGACGGAACCCTGCAAGATTTAATAGCAAGGATCAAGGGTTCAGAACATTAGTAGAAAATTGAAGGAATTAAATGACCTATGGTGAGTTCTAATCCCATCGACTAACACTAGGAGGCGTGTTTACCGCTGGATTTAAAACTCTAGGGGGGCTGTGATGGCTTCAACACTACGTTCGAAAGAAAAAAAAAAGCATCTTCTTTATCGGAAGAGCTCATACAAAATTTTTCCCACCTAAACGAAATTTCAAATCGACTACACTAGCGACCGCTATTGAAAAGGACAGAAAAATCACAATCTGAGAAGGGCTGAGGTAAATAAAGGTGATGACATAATGAACGGCTCGAAGTTTTCAAATCGATACCACGTTTAAAATTTATCAATATTGAATGTAAGCCGACACTTCAGACCAACCATAAATTTAAAATCCTAGAGCGTGTCGAAGAGAGTTTGTTTAGTAACAAAAAAACTTACATGGTTTTGAGGAATAAATGGGGTAATTAAGCCCAAATTACCACTACAGAATACAGACGGAGTATTGATAAAACCAATTAAAATTAACGACGTACACAATCTATGCATTAGTGCTATAGACCGAGATTTTTCGAAAGGTAAACAAAACACTCAGATTAAAAGTAAATAAGATTTTACTTTTGAGTACACAAAAAAATGAAGTCAAA